>JZLH01S0021955.1:10486-21168 GCA_001188425.1 Eucidaris tribuloides | reverse complement strand
TGGCAGTTTGAATACCCGACTGATTCAACTCAGTTGCTGCAGTGTGAATGGCATAGTCCCACATATTGATTTCTGTGTTAGTACTTTGTCAGCAGTGGGGATTTGTGTAGCAGATTTGTAAAAAAAAACGAAGTGTTCTGTTGTTTTCAACTACTCTCTCCGTACTATGGTGACATTTTTAGAATACCGTCTGTTCACAGAAGGTTTGAAAGCAGCTGATATCAAAATGATGTTGTTCTGGAAGTAATCAACCAGTACTGTGTATTCTCTTTAATTCCATACCGGCAATCATTATTTTTTGTCTTCGCAAGTAAGCAAATGCAAGATAAATCCTTCCAGCCTGTATAGACACTGTTGTTAGTGTATGTATTGGTATATGTTACAACTTATTTAGTTCTTGAGACATCATCGACTTTTCCCACTCATGTCACTGCCCTTTAAGATTCATACAAACGTTCTTCATATATCAACAGACTAAGTGGGTGAATTCATATAACCCCTAGCACATACAATATTCGAAGATTTTGTGGGGGAGGGGGAGGGAGTCGTCCGATTTTTTAAATGATTCAACCAAGGCATACTTTAACATTTGCATTTTAGAGTTGCGGTCACATGTGTTGTATGATTCTCATTGGTAAATGTCAAGGTTCTTAAACAGTCCCTACAGCCCGAATGCACGTTGACTTCTGTCGATGTATATTGCTCATTGTACATCACCAAATCACTAATTATTTAGTGAAAAAAATATGCATCATATATTTTTGAACATTTTGCTAAGCCCCACCTCTTAAAAAAAACCTCCAGTTCATCTTTAATTCATATTTCAGTTGTGACGTCATATTCTGTAACACTTGTGCTAAACAACAGTTATGTGCCTTCACATTCTTCGCTATTACTACGTACACCTACCTACAACAACATCATAAGGCCTAAAAAAATTGTTATGTTGCCCTCCAGTGGGAAATTTTAAAAACTTTGGTCGGTCGGTCGATTTCTTGTTTTTTTATTATTATTATTTTTTTTTACCACAGTAAAACCCGAATGTAACCAATACACATTATACGTAGAGTATTGTGCATGTATATGTCGGACGAAACTGTGCAAGAGTAGAGTTCCCCGATATTTTTTATGGGTCTTTTAAATTGGCAAAATGCATATGAAAGTGCTGTTTTAAGTCATTGAATAGGAATTTTGGTAAATCCTTCGCTCAAATCTGACTTTTCTCCCGAAAATGGTGAGTTTGTACATTTTGGGTCTGCTGAAAAAAAAAAAAAAATCACGACCCTGATTTTTCGCATTTTATGGTCGGTCGCTAGAGGGCAACATAACATTTTTTTAGGCCTGATTATGACTTAATGCAAATGTTTCTTTTCGACAGAGAAACGACTATTATGATTCTTCCAAGGTTGTCGGAGGGGGTATTTTGTGAAAATGTGATGCTATTGAAAGCAGTTGTACATAGTTATAGCAAAGAAAGTGGGGGCACATTGGTCTGTTTGTTGTTTAGCTCGAGTGTCACAGGATGATGACGTCACAACGGGAAAATGAATTAAAGACGATCTGGATTTTTTTTGGAGGTGGGGCTTAGCATCGTGCAGAAAAATGCTTTAAAAATGTTCAAAAATACATAATACATATTTTCACGAAATAATTAGTGATTTGGAGACACACACAGAGACACACACAACAGCACAGATATACAGCGTGTCCCAGAAAAAAAATGTCTCTCTCATTGACCGTAGAATAATTACTAAATTCAAGTTTAATACTCATGCAGTAAACTTTACATATTTAAAAAAAAACACTTAATAATTTAATACTTGTGAAAATATTCAAATGTCTCCCTTCATTGGTTTTGAATACACAGGCTATTATGTAACAGCAGTGCTTTTCGCCCCATTCCAAGTTTGATAAAAAGACTGGCACATCACAGACATATTATACGTTATTCCATGCTTCACTTGAATTATCTCAACGACTGTTCATTCACTTTTTAAAATGATAACTTATCAAAGTTCTGTTCCACTGGTCGTGTTTGCTTTCACAGAGTTTGTTCCACTTATGATTTGTCCTTCCATGTTCAGCTTGTAAACTTTTATTGTTCTCCTTCACGTCCTCCACCTGATTTCCATTCAGGTTGATGTACTGATGTAGTGTTGCAAACTTGGAATGGACTGAAAAGCACTGCTGTTACATTCAAAACCAATGAAGTGAGACCACTGAAGTTTTCACAATAGTTAGAAAATAAAATGGGCTTTTAAAATCTGATACTAAATATACAATAATAACTTGAGTTGATTTTTATTTTTAGCAGTTTATCAGAGGACAATTATCTTGGGACACGCAGTATTCACGCACTTACATAGCACACATATAAACACACTGTGATTCGTTATGTGCGCGTGATGTTGGCGATAAAAGAATTTATTATTTACCAAGAATACTCGTGTTAATATTTGCAGACTACATAATTTGCTAAAATGCTAGCGGGGTCTGAACTGGATAAAAAATTAAATCAGAAGAATTCTGAATACATCTACATTTAAGATACGAGATACGCTCAATATATGCAACGTACACAAATAGAAACACACGCATTTGAAGTGTGAGATTATAATACATATATATAATAACAGGCTGGGAACAAGACTACAAGACACGGTACAAAAACGTGTTTGCTAAATCTACTCTATCTATATCTTCCTAATTAAAATTGGAATACTTAGCGTTTGTTTAGTATGCTTTGTTTAAGAAATTGCACCGTGGGCACACGGCCTAACTACAGAAGCCAGAATGTATCAGCTACACGAGCTTCGTATTTTTCCTTTTACTTAAAGGTGCAGAACTTGGTCTCAGCATACATATATTATATTAATATAGAAAACGAATTTCGTTCATATTTTTGGGGCAAGTTGTAAATGCACATTTGCATCAAATGCATCTCTGTCAGAATTATATTAGCACATTCATTCATAGCATGCAGTCAGTATACCATTTCAATAACAGAAAATGGACTAAATCTCCCCAAAACTTAAGCAAAGTACGCACAATCTACAATAAACAATAACGTGCATGCTAGTCTTAACAGCTGTTCGGGTCCATCATTACAAATCTACGTGGCAAGCAAAATCTTCAAAAAAGTTAGAATAATAGTAGCATAACATGCACAAAAACATATACTTGAACATATACTTTTCAAATCAAGTCCCGCTTCAATTGATTCTTATTCCGGGAGTGAAGAGGTGTGGGTCTATGAAGCTATATCTCCATAGTTACGGTGAACTCATAAACGGGACTTACGAGTCACGAGTTTCTGTCACTTCGGTTAAAGAAAACTTAATGGATTTATTTTATTGTTATGCCTGATTGGAATCGATACGAGAATAAAATCTATTATTCCTTCTCATCGAAATATACTCTAGCTCTATATTCTTGATTTTACAGCAAATAATAGTCTACATTTTCTAACGGCCAAGGTGGATAGAAATCCTGCGATTTAGGCATCCGGAACATGAACCACGACCATCCCTACAAGCAAAACTCTAAAACAAAATCGAATGAAACTATGCCGTTTCACTTGTTTTTCAAGGACTGAATTTTCCTGTTAAAGGTATAGGATTGGGTTTGTTTGTTTGTTTAATGTTCTAATTAATTGTGTTCAAGAGAGTAAAGTTAACCATCGTGATCTCAAGATAGGGCTAGCCTTATTCAACAGTCTGTTAAACAGCGCCGAAATGGTTGTCCATCCGTGACGTCACATCGAGTCGAACTCATCTGGTCACGTGTCGAATTTCAGAGAGGAGCCAAAAGGACGAAGGTCAAATCCTCGTCCATTTTACATGATAAGTGGTATGTACATTTCCTCGGATGGAATAGCTTCTTATGTACCCAAACACGTTTTCAATTTTTCTTTGTAGTTTTTGTTGGTTGTTGTCGTTCTTGTTGATTAATTTCTTGTGGTTGTTGTTGATTACTATAATTTCATACAGATGTCCAAATTGCAATTCGCTGACTGATTTTTACTGTTGAAATGGGTCTCATCGTCGCCCAAGTCAGTTACTGTTGAAATGCAAACGGCTTGGTCGTTCCGTTACCTAATATTAAAAAAGGCGGGAGAAATAGAGGAACAAAATTATACGTAGTTAATATATTTGTGTAAGTCTCCTGTCCATTACTGGTTCAGACACACAACTGACATGTGATGTTGGAAACAAGTACAAATTGGCAGCAAATCTTGTGTGGGTATTAAAGACTCCTGTCGTCGCAAATAATTGATAGCAATAACTGCGCTATCTGCGATAGTTATAATAATGTGTCACGTCACTAAATGAACAAAAGGAGAAAAAGAAGAAAAGTGTCTACATATCCACTGCGAAAGTGGCAATTTTGTCTCAACAATTTACATTTTCGTAAAGACTTTTGAATACACGATAATTTACTTTATGCCGTCAAGAAAATGGCATCGTTATACTAGTAATTCATGTCACTTCATATCGTGTCGCAGCTCCCAAGGACTATCCAGTTAATATTTTATGCGTAAATTTATAACAGAACAATTTCTACGTTTTGTAAATCCACCCAGACTACAGTGGCTCAAAAGCAGTGCAATCCACACGTCACGGTGAACTTTTTCTCTTTATCTTCTTCGTTTCTCTCCTTCAAGGTTATTCACAGCGGTTTGCGTGTGAAACGTGGGCGCCCCAGGTCAACACGGTACGGCGGTGTGCATTGAGCGGACGTGACTAACAACTTGTTAAGGGTGTGGGGGAACACAGTTTTTCCTCCCTTCCCACAGGGCCGCTTAAACTTCGTGACAGTTCAAAAACAAGCGGCACAACAGTCAAATATACGTGTATGACGATGACTACAAGAGTTTCATCAGCCATACATCGATTGTGAAATTTTCGTAATGAAATTACCATCGGGAATATATTATTTGGCTGAAATTCCTTTCAATTTTTTGTTCCAACAAAGTGTTTAATATTCTGCGACATATGAAATTCAAAACTTGGCTTCAGTGCACTTCATGGTTTTTGTCATGTGCTTTCTTTTTAGGTTAGAGCGACATCGTTAGATTTAAAAAACAGTGGTCTATCTTAAGCCGTTGGAGACGGTTTGATTTTCATATAACACACGTTTTCCACAGATCCTAATACGAGATATCTCGTACTTAATCTCTAACGGGCTATAGACTGGAGAGATTTATTTTTTCAGTCATTCTAATGGGCCTTTTTAAACATGTTAAAGGTAAATTCGTTGAAAGTCAATGGGTTTTTTTTTTCACAGGATATAACTGTCAAAAAAATCTATTATGTTTAAGACTGAAAATACAAAGAGAAAAAGAGGATTTGGTGACAAACTTGTGAAGGTAGTAATAGAAAATACAAAAGGATAAAGGAGGTGAAAAAGAAAACGGAAAAATAGAAACGATAAAATAAGCAGGAAGAAAGAAAGACAGATAGACAGCAAGAAATTAGATAGAAAGAAGGAAGGAAAAAGGAAAGGATGAAAAAAGGAAGCAAGAAAGAAAGACGGAAGGAAAACGGAGAGAAAATGTAAGAAAGAAAAGCGAAAGATCGTGGAACAGTGCAATTAACTAAAAGTGTTAATGATATCCTAAACTATTCTAACAACTTAGGGATTACAAAGTTTCTACTTAATGTAGTCGTAAGACATTGGAACTTCTCTAAAGCGAACATAGCATTGCAATAAAATGGACAGAGAAAAAAAAACACAACAGGTACAAATACATAACAAACTAACACTTGGAAATAAGTAGTTGGGAAATATACAAGATTTACCAAAAATAACCAAGTCACTATAGTTTTCAGACAGGAAGAAAGACACCACCACAAAATACGATCACCAACAAACAAGCAAAGAACCAAGTCACTAGAGATTTCAGACAGGACAACTAGAATATACAACAATACCAACAAAGACGACATTTCGACAACTGACAAGGAAAAATGAAAGGGAAAAAAGCAGGAAGCGGCATGAATATTTACCATTTCACTGACCTTCGTCGGGAACCTTGGCATCCCCGCCGTCCTCCGCCCTCTGCAGCGAGACCTTGAGGGTGTCGATCTCCCCCCGCATCTCCCCGACCTCCTTCTCCAAGTCGTTGATCTTCCTATACTGCTGGAGTCGCTCGCTGTACCTGGACTTCTGTTGCTCAAGTTCCTGGATCCTCTTATGAAGCATGGCGTCGATTTCCGCGTCCGTCGGTTGTCTATCTTCTGCTGTTGGAGGGAATTTTCGACACCATGCGTGTTCACAAATATTAATCCAACACGAGTAAAGACAATGGCACATGATAGATTGAAATGGAGAATTGATGAGGAGGTCTTCATTCATCAGCTGAGTAACTACAAAGTGACTTAACAGTGCAAAATCTTTCGTCGTGGCTGGTAGAAAGTCATACGCGTTTACTCTGAGTAGACAGCTGCTGGCAGTAAATTGCCTCTAACATGAAAAGTATAGAACTTTATATTTCCACTTAATAGACTGACAGATGGATTTTAAAGGATCACGATACTTTCATTCCAAGTGAATTAAGCCGACGGTTTTCAAGTTAGATGATATTCAAGGCCCATAATGCTAATGGCCATCTGTCGGCCTCACGAAATAGAGTTTGTTTTATGTTGTGACTTTCTTGTTATTTTGTTATGATGATTTTTATGGAGAACCTCAATGATTTAATTAGTACATATTTATATAGGTAATAAGCGTAATGATATTTTTGCTCATAGATTTACAGTCAAAATTTGTATAATGTTTAAAAACATAATTCGGCAAACGTTCCTGTACTAACATTTCTACAGAAAATTGTGATTTTGAAATTAGTGAACACATAAAGTTTGTCAAAATTCAAACTGATTACCTACAATCAATCATCCCTACGGAAATCATTGTTACTTTATAATATCCTTTCCTGTGAACGTTTGTCGATGACAAGATAGCCAAAAACAATGGAAATTGCTGATTAAGAAGAAATTGTTTGAAATTGTCATTCATATATTTTGGACATAGTCATCCGCCAGTATTTTGGCTCAACGCCCTGGGCTTACAACTGCCCGCACCGTGCAGCACAGGATATGGATACTCGACCCTTCCCTCGTATTTTAAAGGTTTCATTCAATGAAATCAAAGTTGGTGGGCGTTGTTCTTTAAGTGATCGTGGGCGGTATGAAATTTGTAGCCCTTCATCCACTTCCTAAAGACTTTGATATGAAATATGTAGCCAGTTACTAGTCCAGACAGCTGTGCGCGGAGGATAGTGGGTGGTTTAATTGGAGGGGCCGTTTGGAAGCTCACCATGTCGCCAGAAGAATCTCCCGCGGAAACACCTGTTGGATTCCCGGCACGGGAGTGCACGTATGCCATCTTCAATGACAGTCTGTACATCCGTGAATTAAGGGAACTCTAATTTGTGCCAATTAAACATGTTTGTAAAAAAAAATTGTTTGTTTGGAGGTGTGCTTATTTGTTCTATTCGGTAAGTATGTTTTAACGAAATGTTCCCATCCGTTTAATTGTAAATAAGCTTGAAATATGCTTGCAGATATTCTTTACATTCCATAGATTTTGTAAAGTTATTCCTTCCCTTCGATCGAGTTGCAGGATGGCGCTGGGTGTGTAAAGATTATCTGACAATTCTATGACAAAATTTTAATTTGTCTTCTTTAAATTTTGTCTTCTTACAAAATAACTTCGTTATAAACTCCCATCTTCGTAGATATTCTTTTGATTGGAAATATATTAACATCTTCATAAGACGTACATTCAAGGATTAACGACAAACGTTTCTTGTTAACATGAGTATCATTTATATGTCAAACAACCTTGACAAACTAAAAAAAAGGTTAACATCATGATGATTAGACTTACATCATGTCTAAATCACAAAGACCCCCCAAACTGTACATTAATAGAGAACATGATACCTATCCTACGTCACTTTTGGGATATTGGTCTACAAGGGGAATGTGTATTGTTTCCTGTTTGCAGTGGTCCATGGTCAAATCAGATCTTTGGAGGCCGACGCAACCATGCCAGGGAGGGGGTGGGGGACTAAGTTTCTTTGAATGAAAGAAAAGGGAAAATAGAAGCTAAACTTATGAAGTTTTTTTTTTCATTTGTGTTTATATTTTATGGTAAACGTTTGAAACATTTTCAATTTCTTTCATAAAGTTATTTACTAAGCGCTTAACAAAATAAATTTTCATCGTTTATTTTTTCCCCATAATTTTATGAATTCGACTCGTGACACTAATCTTATTCACAAACGGGAGTGGTGGGAATAGGTACCAAAAGGCAATGTAATTTCAGGCAGAAAAATGGCGAAGAAGAATAACATAACATACTGAAATGTATGTATAACTATTATTGGACCCCCCCCCCCCACCACCACCACCACCACCACCACAGCCACCTTTATAATCCCACACGCACCCTTGAGTGACCCGGAAGTTAAACCAACTTACTTGAACTGTTGGCTGCTGCATCGGCGCCTTGGCTTGCTCCCTTCACGCTGTTTCCATCTCGTCGTTGCCATGGTAACCACTTCTTTTTCCTCGTGGACGTCGAGGTTGACTTGCCTCCTTCACTGGGCTTTGCTTCCTCTGTCTTGCTGTCGTCGGCAGCGCCCTCACCGCTCGCCTGTCCCTCCTCTCCTTGTTTGGTCTCGGCCTCTGTCTTTGCACTGATCAAAATAGAAATCGATTAAATTACATTAAATTAATAGAATTGTTATAAATACATCACTGGTTCTCTAACTAGGGTACAGTGTGTATACAAGGTAAGATTCGTAACTGGAGTATGTTGACGTTGTTATTGTTGTTGTTGTTGTAGGTGGTGGTGGTGGTGGTGGTGGTGGTGGTGATGATGATGATGGTTGGTCGGTTTACATTTTCACAATCTGTAATTCAACTAGTCAGGTGCTTATTTTACTAGCTTCGATCCCAAACACAAAGACTTCAGTATAAAACTGGAGATCACATTGTTCTTAAAGCATTTTACACAATGGTTTGGCCCTTGTTTTATGCATGTGCTACAGAATGCATCAACGATGCATACTACAACACGTTGCGCATTTTATTGAATGGATCTGTTATTGTTGAAAGAAAGGTAATGTTCCAAATTTGTTACATGAATTTGCAATCCTTATTTTACCATTTTTTATAGAAATAAATGCAACTGGTTTTAACACATTTTCCAACTTGACAAGTATTGTGAGATTTTAGGCAACGTCAGTTGTTGCAAAATTGCTCACAATGTTCGAATTAAATTTGCCATGATTTTTTTTTGAGAAATTTGTGTATTTATCGCTTGTATCCACAGTCTCACTGAAATTTATATTTGTGTTTTCTCATTATAAAAAGCACATGGTAATGATTGCTCCACCCATCTTGTATTCAACATCTAAATTCAGCACGCAATTCCAATAGCATTTCCAGGTTGGAAAGCTTATTCACAAAGAAAAAATCAAAACTTTCAGGATTTATATTAGCCAGGGATTTCTTATTACATCATTTGTCTTCATATCACAAACTCAATTGCAAAATTTATTAAAGTTGAAGAGATGAAGTTTCTATGACACAGCCTTCCGAGACTATCTCTCTGGCACATATTCAAGGTTTTTGTTAAAGCTAAAAGATTGGCACGGTACGTGCCAACCGAACGTGATAATTGAGATCCAAGAATTTTAAATTATTTTGCAATAAAAAAAGAAATATAATACAGGAAACAAATTACTTTGTTGTAATTGATTTTTAAACGATTTTAGTCGATTAATTAATTTTATAAAAAGTAGAATAAGAATAAGACGAAAATGCAAAATTTGATTATGAAAGAATAAAAAGAGGAAAAGATAAAAAATGAAAAGGAGAGGAAGAAGAAGAAGAAGAAGTAGTAGTAGTAGCAGTAGTAGTAGCAGTAGTAGTAGTAGTAGAAGTAGTAGTAGTAGTATTGGTAGTAGTAATAGTAGTAGTGTTAGAAGTATAGAGGAAGGGAACGACGAGCTGGAAGGTTAGAAATTGAAAAATGAGAAGATGGGTTAGAACGATGTAGAAGGAAGGAAAGGAAGATGGAAAAGATTATGATGAGGTAAAGAGGGGGATGAAGAAGAAGAAGAAGAAGAAGAAGAAGAAGAAGAAGAAGAAGAAGAAGAAGAAGAAGAAGAAAAGAAGAAGACGAAGAAAAACGAAAGAAGAAGAAGAAAGGATATCAGAGGAAGAAAAGAAAGATAAAACCTAATGAATAGACTATATGTAAAGTATAGTGCATACTTCATTTCATACAAAACTGCCATCAATTTACTCGTAAAAATAAAAAAGAACAGTAACAATATCAAGACAGATTTATTAACAGCTAATTAAAACAAAGATAAGCAATAATATCGCCATTCAGTTTAGACGATGTTGGCTTCACCCTTAACCCTAAAAACTCATTAACTTTTCCAATGCAAGTGCCCATTAATTTTGTTAAGCCTGTAAAATCACATTCGGATCGAGCTATTTCTCTGTTTGGTTGCTTGAACAGATTTATCATCTGATTTATATGCCTTTGTGAAATAATCTTAAACGTTAATATAACTAACAAAAATATGTTCATCGTTAAAACGCTGCTAACGATGTATGACATGTTGCATCCACGCTGCCCTATACAGTTAAGTAAAGTCA
>JZLH01S0021916.1:6422-18935 GCA_001188425.1 Eucidaris tribuloides | reverse complement strand
GATAATTATTGAAAAGTTACATATCAGTAGACTCGTTATATCAGAACGCCTTCGGAAAGACAATTAGTCTTAACAACATTATCGTTATGATCAGTGTTTTAAAAACAAGAATACAAAGAAAATATCAAGCTTGGAGAGAATTGTGTTTGTTGATTATCAGTGTCTTATTATAACTGAGAGTGCCACTGTATTTCCAAAGCTTCCTGCGGCCAGCGCAAAATTGATGCCTGACTCCAAGAAAAAGTACGGCACATGCAGCCACCTGACTCATCGAGGTTTAGGGTAGGGGGATAAGGGAGTTGGGTCAGTCAAGACAAATCAGCATGCTAACATTATAAACCTGCAATACATGGACAAGATAACATAGATTAGTATACTAAACATGTCTGAAATTGCCTATGAGTCAAGTAGTAAACTACATGTATTAGCAATAGAATATGAATTTGAATATTCTCTCGTACAGCAGGTTCTGGGTTATAAATTTGCCTGTGCGGTTAAGAAGATATTACTTCACCTGTAAATCCTACTATTCATTAATTTGTCAGAACTTGAATAAGTTGTTCTGTAAGTATGGTTTTCTGTAGCAGTTAATAAATTTCCAGTTGACATAAATATACTCATTCAAATGGTAGTGCAGGGGATCTCTCTATTATAAAAAACGTCGTCGGACAATAAGATATTTACTAGTATTTATGAAAATTGTTATGATCACAGGGCTAAATATGAAATAGAAATAAAATTCAATTTGGACTCAGAAAAAAAATCTCCGTTTATATAGAGTTTGAGTTAAAATCATTATCAACATGGGAGTCTTCGTATAAACAAGAGTAAAGGTTGCCATATGATGGTTACAGCATTAGAGTGTATCATTGGAGGGTACTTGTAATTATAAAAATTAGCATTGTCATTTGTAATTTGCGTTAATTTTAAGAGAAACTTGTATACAGTGAAATCAGAATGAAATGAATGAAATTGGTACAATTTGTTATCAAAATTTGTGGTACACAAATCATTAGGAATTATTAATTAACATGTAGTTTTTCATTAATAGTTTATGATGATTATCTTCGGTTGACAGTAGCAACAGTCAGAAGCAATTTTCCCTAGTTTTGATGCTTCTGCACCCACCTATCATATGACTGTTTCGAGGTAAGCATCGAGAAGGTACATTATTCTCTGTAAAACATGCAAGTCCATTGTGCAAATCCCCCACACTTGCAGAATATTTGTTGAGAGCATTACTAGGAAAGTATACAAGAAATAGCAAGGGCTTAGTGTGATCCTGACAGTGTATACAGACTCGCGTTAATACGAAGCGCCGCTCCGGTGACCGCAGTTTCTTTCGTTGTACAAAATTATGTTAATAACCAAACAGGAAATATATAAAGATAAAAGAGATAAATTTGGACACATGGAATTACTATTTCATTGTAACAGGTAATTCGAATAACGTGTTGGTTTAAAATGAATACACTGTATAAGAATTACAAAAGCCAAGATGAGAGGATAAGTAAAAGATTGAGGATGTGAGAAAGAATTGTCATGAAATCACTAAAACATACAGATATAATTATCAGCATAGAATATGTAATTGTCATCTTGGGGAGAAATGCCTAGAATAGCACATAAATCTGAATCCGTACTGGGGAGAATTTGATCTTTAGGGATTATGTTGTCTGTATGGTTTATGAACTACTTTAGTAGATCTATCTTCATTACATCACATTGTCATAAATCTCTTGTACATTACCATACACACACCAAACCTGATCAGTAATGTTAGAACAGTGAAGAATTTGGATGGAACAGATAATATAAAAATATTTGACCATAAATTGAATCGCATTAACAAAATTGACATTATGTGTTTAAGAAATATGTCACCTAGATGGCGGAAATGTATTCCCAGCCTTTCAAAATGTCGCTCAATTTGGATACCTGATTAGCAATTCAATTAAAAGCAAAGCGTTCAGTTCGTTGACGAATTCAGTGAAGAAAATTTAACCAACTAACAGAACTGACGTGTAAATACTAAGCAGAAACTGGCAAAAACATTGCCTCCCTGTATTCGCCTACTGCAGGGAGAATGAGCAGTAACATTTGTTAAGGAGTATGGCAGACTTTTTAAAAAGAAAAACAGGACATCCCATAAGAACAAATGTTATGACTAATGATATATTTAAATGTCACATGGAATGTTGGCCAATTAACATATTATGACATACAGAAACATAATTGAGTAAATTTATGCAATAAAACAATTAAATGTAATTACTGCATACCTGCCAACGCCAAGTAAGCTTTATCAGCTTTAGTAAGTAGTCATCAGACCAAATCCCACATAATAAATTTCTGATACACAAATACAGATTTTTTGAAGATGATGGCAGTACTTAAACTAGTATTTTGGAACAAGTAAATTTTACCCTTCATTTGCATAAGAATAAGTATTTGATCAGTATCAATAAAGATTGTCATGTCAGGGAGTTAAACAGAGTAAAACGTCAATAATAGATACTCAATAATAAGGGTAAGTAGACATTTTGAAAACTTAGAAAATATTTCAATTTGAGTCTGTGTAAAAGGAATATTCCCATATCGTTGCTGATAACTCACAATCAAAAAACAATACATTATTAACATCATCCTTATAAAACCACTGATAGGAATGAACAGTGAATTTGTTGAGTTGACAGAAATGAATACATTTGGAATAACGAAATTACATAACACTTTGTCATTTATCTTGTGTGGAATGTGAATTCTTGCTTTGTTCAAATAAATAGAAAGGTTCAGCTTATATTGCTTTCAAACATTTTCTCCCTAAAGACTATTGTTAAATGTACGCATGCTTCCATTGCTGTAACCCCCCCCCCTAGTCCTGCAAGCACTAGTTGACAATGACTCTTGCATCAACAATCACTCATTTGAATCACTGCTTTCAAACCTCTGTGAACCTGATGGTTATTCTGAAATGATCACATATGTACAGGGCCAGCATAGTTTGCAAACAAAGGAACACTTCGTTTCTGACAAATCTGCTACAAAACAATATCCCCATGCTGACAAAGTACTAAACCTAGGGTTCCCAGCCCATCAGGGAAATCAGGGAAAATTATTTTTTTCTTTTCCAGACAGGGTAAAGTCAGGGAAATTGCATAAAAATGCACGAATATCAGGAAAAGTGCAAGGGAAATTTTGATTGCGCAAAAGCTCGAAAGATCGTCGGTCAGTGTTATTATACTGCAACATACTAAAACATGTGAATTGGAAATGAGTTGAAAATCAATTACAGGAATTTGAGACTCATCAGGAAATCAGGAATTTTTTCTGGAAAAGTGCTGGGACCCTGACAACAGAAATCAATATAGGGACAGATGTTAATTGTTGAACATACACACTTTAGCATTTAGCAGGAAAAACTTCACCCTTCAAACTGCCAATCCTCAACTTTATGCAATGAAGTGAATTATTCCCACATTATAGCAATTAAATATACTCTAGCTGAAACCAATGAAATGTGAAATTGATGACAGATTTTCCATCTTGACCAGTCCTTGATCATTCATCTTAAACTGAATTTCTGTAGTGATTAGAGCCAATCTGATTCACTACATGGCTTGTGTCACGAGCTCGCAAGGCAGCTATAACACAGGGCCTAAGGAACTCGAACCCGTTGTACACTACAGTACAACCATCAACCAGTTTGGCCTGGCAACTACCCCCCCCCCCCCCTCCGCTTTGGAAAACCTGGTAAATCGAATCTGCCTAGAAGTGTGAAACATGTCATTTTCTATGCAGAGTACCGTTTTGCTGCAATAATATCCAATAGATTCACAGCTGAGCTGGCTATTATGTTGAAGCCTACATGTAACTATACCTTACTTCACTTATCAATTGATATTTTTTTGAGTACAACGATGGACCGTATGATCACCCAATCATGAAAGTGTCAATTTTACATTATGTACAAAGGACCCGGGGGGGGGCAGTTCAAACCATAATGCCTGTAGCACATGCTGACCAACATTTCCAGACACCCTTAAACAAGTTTCTCTGCTGTGCAAAAATAACCCCCTAAAGAGTTTCGCGTGCTTGTTTACAAACAATTACCTCAACATTCTATACTCTCAATACCGTTTGACTATAGTCTTTCAAAAACGCTTCGGGGATAAAAACCCTAAATTCGTTTGAACAATCAATTCAAACCACCCTTTTTGTTGAAAATCGTGTTTTGATACGCCTTCAACCGTGCCACACGCCGGCCGCGTCTACAAACTGGAAAAACATCCCCTTAAACGCGTTTTGGCAAACGCATTTGAACAACATTATGTTGGACTGTCCCCCGCCCCCGGGAAAGACCGAAACCACTAAATAAACAGAGAATTTAGCAATTCAATATCCGAGGTTTTTGTGGTACATAGCTATCACTGGGTTCAAATGCAGGTACATGTACAACGGTTTCAGTATTGTGACGTCCTTTGTACATACATGTACAAATTGACACTTTCAATTGATTGGGTATCATACGGACCATCGTTGGGTACTCAAAAAATATAATGATGATAAGTGAGTAAAGGTATATATACATTAGCAGCATTCAAAATAATAGCCAGCTGTGAATCTATTGGCATATTATTTGCAGACACAAACAGTACTCTGCATAGGAAATGCATGTTTCACCAACTTCAGACGCAGATTACATTTAGCCAGGTTTATCACCAAAGCGGGGGGGGGGGGGAGGGGGGTAGGTTTGCAGGCACAAACTGTTGATGGTTGTACATGTAGTGTACAAAACTGGGTTCGACTTCCTTAGGCCCTGTGTTATAGCTGCTTGCGAGCCTCGTGACACAAGCATGTAAGTGAATCAGACTTGGCTCTAATCACTACAGAACTTCAGTTAAAGAGAATGTACAGGACTGGTCAATGATGGAAAATCTGTCATCAAAATTTCACATTTCATTGGTTTCCAGCTAAGAGTATATTACATTTGCATTATAATGTGGGAATAATTCACTTCATTTGCAATAAAAAGTTGAGGGATTGGCAGTTTGAACAGGTGAAGTTTTCCATGCTAAATGCTAAAGTGTGTATGTCAACAATTAACATTGTCCCATATATTGATTTCTGTGTTCAGGGTTCCCAGCATTTCAAGAAAACAAAATTCCCTGATTTTACCCTGATGAAATCTCAAAATTCCATGATAATTATTTCAACTCATTTCCAGTTTCACATGTTTTCTATGTTGTTGCAGTATAAAACACTGACCGACTACTTTCGATTTTTGGGCCAATCAAAATTCCCTGACTTTTCCCTGATTTACGGCATTTTTATCAAATTCCCTGACTTTACCCAGACTGGAAAAAAGTAAAATAATTTTCCCTGATTTCCCTGATGGGCTGGGAACCCTGGTGTTAGTACTTTGTCAGCAATGGGGATTTGTGTAGCAGATTTGTCAGAAACGAAGTGTTCTCTTGTTTGCAACTACTCTCTCCTGTACTATAGTGACATTTTCAGAATACCATCAGTTCACAGAAGGTTTGAAAGCAGCTGATATCAAAATGATGTTGTTGTGCAAGGAGTCATTGTCAACAGTGCTTGCAGACTAGGGGGGGGGGGTTACAGCAATGGAAGCATGCGTAACATACCACAAATCAGTCTTTAGGAGAAAAATGTTTGAAAGAATAACAGCTGACCTTTCTATTTATTGAACAAGCAGAATCACAAATACACAAGATAAATGACAAAGTGATGAATTTCAGTTATTCCAAAAATGTAACTTCATTTCTGTCAACTACAACAAAATCACTGTTACAATCTCCATCAGTGTCGTTTATAAAGGGATGATGTTAATCATGTATTGTTTTTTAGATTGTGGTTATCAGCGATAGGAATATTTCCTTTTACACAGACTCAAATTGAAAATATTTTCTAAGTTCAAAATGTACTTACACATAATTATGAGTATCATATTGACAGTCTTATACCTGTTTAACTCCTGACATGAAAAATCTTATTGATACTGATCAAAATACTTATTCTTCATGCAAATTGAAGGTAAAAATCTTACTATGTCAAAATCACATAGTATAAGTATCCTGCACATTCTTCAAAAAATCTTATTTGTGTATCAGAAAATCTTATTCTGTGGATTTGGCTGATGAAATATCTTACTAAAGCTGATAAAAGCTTACTGGTTGGCAGGTATGCAGTATTCCATTTAATTGCTTTTTATCTGCATAGACTTAACTCAAATTATGTTTCTGTATGCATAACATGTAATTGGCAAAAACCATTCCCCATGTGACACTTTCAAACATATATTAGCATAACAATTTGTTTTAATGAGATATGTCCATGTTTTCTTAAAAAGTACTGCATACTCCTTAACAATGTATACTGTCAATTCTCTCCTGCAGTAGGCTAATACAGGGAGGCAATGTTTTGCAGTTTCTCCTTTACGTATTTACACGTCATATCTGTTAGTTGGTAAAATATTCTCACCTGAAATGCGGTTGAACGCCTATTGCCCTTTTAATTTGAAACTTCTAATACAGGTATCACAAAACTTGGGCACCATTTTGAAAGGCGGGAATACCATTTCCGCCATCTAGGTGAACAATTTCTAAAACACAAAAATGTCAATTTTGTTACATCATTACAAAAATTATGTCAAATTTTTTCATCATTACTGTTCCACAATCCAAATTCCCCACTGCTATTGCTAACATTACTAGATACATGGTGCTGTGATGGTTACGTACAAGAGGATTATATGACATGTGATATAATGAGCCTAGTCCTACATAAAAGTAAGGTCATAACACCATACACGACACATCAACTCCCCTTACAAATCAACATTCTCCCCCAGTAGGACTTCAGTTTATGTGCACCTATTCTAGGCACTTTCTCCCCAAGACTGACAATTAAGCATTTCATTCTTATATACATTATACATCTGTACATGTTTTAGTGATTTCAGCCAATTCTTTTCTCACATCCTCAAATCTTTTCTCATATCCTCTCATCTTGGCTATGTTGTAACTTCTTAATACAGTGCACTCCCATTATAACCAACACGGTTATTACGAAATTCCTGTTACAATGAAATAGAAATTCAGGTCCCAAAATTATCATCTTTATATCCTTATATACTTTCACTGTTTGGTTATAACAAAATTTTGATACAACGAAAGAAAACTGCTGGTCCCGGAGGGCTTCGTTATAACGGGAGTCACCTGTATACACTTGTCAGGATACACACTAAGCCCTTCTATTCTTGTCTACTTCCTAGTAATGCTCCAACAAATATTTGAAGGTGGGGGATTTGCAATGGAACTTGCAATTTTACAGAGAAATGTACCTCTCTCGATGCTACCTCAAACTTCAATGATAGGTGGGTTGCAGAAGCAATCAAAAACCTCAGGAAAATTGCTTGACTTTGCTACTGTCAACCGATTATAATCAATCATAAAACCTATCTAATGAAACACACTACATGTATAACTAAAATTCCATGAATTTTGTACCAACAAATTTTTGAATACAAATTGTACCAATTTCAATCATTTCATTCTGATTTCACTTATACACAAATTTTCTCTTAAAATTAAGCAAATTAATCACAATGTACACTGGGCTACATTTTTTTATAATTAACAAAGTACGGTACTCCAATGAATACACTCTAAAAGCTGTAACCCACTCAATGGCAAACCTTACTCCTTGTTTATACAGAAGACTCCCATTGTATACTGATTAAACAAACTCTCATTAAAACGAGCATTTTTTTTTTCAGTCCCAAAGTTGAAATTTTATTTCTATTTCAATATATTTGCACCTGTGACATAACAATTTTTCATAAAAATAAAGTAATATCTTGATGGTCCCGACGAGTTTGTTATAATGAGAGTCCCCTGCACACCCATTGATGAGATATATTTATGTACAACTGGAAATTTATTACTTGCTACAAGAAAACACATCTTACAAACAACTTATTCCAAGTTCTGACAACATTAATGAACTAGTAGGAATTTACAGGTGAAGTAATATCTCTTTAACCGCCACAGGCAAATTTATGAACCCAAACCTGGCTGCTACAGAGAATATTCAAAATTCATACTTCTATCTGCTTATACATGTAGTTTACTACTTGCTCATTAGGAATTTCCAACATGTTTATAACATAATCTATAGTTATTCTTGTCCAGTGTATGCAAGGTTATAAATTGTGCATGCTGATTTGGTCTGCAACTGCCCAGCCTCCCCTTCCCCCTCCCCCCAAAACCTGATGAGTCAGGTGGGCTGCATGTGCGTACCATTTTTCTTGGGTCAGGGAGTCACTTTTGGCCTGCCCGAGAAAAGCTGAAATACAGTGGACTCTCGTTATAAAGAACACTGATATAACAAACACAATTCTCTGGCCCAAAGTTGATATTTTCTTGGTATTTCATTGTTTTTACAACACTGATATAACATAATGTTGATATAAGGAACTAATTGTTCTGGTCCGAAGGCGTTCGTTATAACGAGTCTACTGTATATGTAACTTTTCATAGAATTCATGCTCAATATCCTATAAAGTTAAAACAGGGGATAACATGTCAGGAAGTAGCCTTGTAAAATACCATAAGTAGGGGGTAAAAAAAATTAGACTACTACTTAAGTTCTTTCAAAATCAAGGTATGAGCATTGGCCTACCCCAGATGCTGAGGAAAAAGGGGGGTGGGGTGGGGAGTACAACTGCCTGTGAAAAAATAACAACTGCATCCCAAATTTCAAACTAATTTAGCACTAGTAGGTTTCATGCATGGCATGAAAGGGTTTACTTCAGAAATAAATAACTTCCTTATTCATTCAACAGCATAACTTCATAAATTCTATTGGAATGTAAAATTACAATAAATATAATTCATCTACACTTTGTTGCAGATTAGTCACACCATCACACCAGTGAGTATCATGAAAGTGGGGAGAAAAAAAAAATCAACAAATTGAAACAAAAGAATAAAACTATACACCGTCTATGAAATAATGTGAATAGAAATTATTGTGTGTTTTTGAAAATGTCAAACATACCTTATTGTTCACTTGTCACATACAGAATTCTAGCGAAGATCAGTATCTGTTAAACATTTATCTGTGAAAAACTAAATCAAGCTGTATTATAAACAGCCATGCATACTAGAAAGTCCCAAGAAAAAATCAAACAACCATACCAGAAATTAAATGGCAAGTTATGACTTACACACAAAGTCTACTCTGTGCCTGTAGTTCCATATTTTGTACATTTCTATTTCAAGTTTATGTACATTGTTACAAACTGCATAACAATTTCATCAACCGAGATCACACAAGGACCACCATATGCATCGAAAGCAATGCCATGTTACAAGCTATAACCCAGTACACATGCACGGTCAACCAAATCGAGGTACAGATTAACTTCAATCTCTCCAAACAAATGGGTTTTGTATTGGAATCAAAAGTCGAATTTTGGTACCATAAATTGTTGAAATATAGTTGAAACATAAACTGCTGTACCTGCAAAACTAAATGTAAATGGAACGAAAATACCACCTGAGCAATTAGCATTATGTAGTAATAGGTCATGACAAAATACACAAGGGAAATTTCGAACTTTAACTACAGTTTTACACACAGACAAGTCTTGGTTATACACAATAGGCAAAATTACTCCTGGCAAATTTGTACGGTAAGATAAAAGGGCTTATAATTACCATTACAAGTCCATTTCAGTCCATGTATTATAATGTTATAATTTCTGCAATTACATAAAATTCAACAGAGAACATAAATTCATGCACAGAAACATGAAACCTCAAATAAAAAAGGGGGCAGGGTATGGTTTTCTGTAAGCACAAAGGTAAAGAGTGGATATAACTTGATTCAAAAGGTATGGAAGGAAAAGATCTTACAAATCATTCTCATTATTGCCTCTGTAAACAAATGAGCCTTTACATATCAGATCTGAAATAAGAGTTTATGCTTACAGACTATTGATAATTTATTCACAGCTGTTACAAAATCAAACACAAAAAAGGAGAGAGAGAAAAAATGCTTTGCAATTGCATGCGGTAAAATAACTGGTATCAGCACCAGGGTTGGTGATATTTCTTTCTTTTTTTTCTCTTTTTTTGGGGGGAAAGGGAGATTTAAATCACAATTTAGATTGTGATTTACATCAATAAATTGATTTATCTGATTTAAATCACTGATTATTTTGAAGAAAAAGTCATGATTTAAATCAGTGATTTAAATCACCAGTGACTTAAATCACCATTGATTTAAATCGCCAACCCTGATCAGCACAAAATACATTTTACTATAAAAGTAGAAACAGTTAGCAAACAACAAATTGGCATTGTGTTCAATCTAAATATGGTGAACATTGAAATGGGAAAATGACAACTGACAAACTACAAAAGGTGGAGGTATAACTACCTGTCGGCAAATCAAACTTCGACAAGCACATTTGTTCCACATACTGTATTTACATGAGTGAATGGACAAGGGTAGGAAACCAGCTAGAACGCCGGTTCCTTCTCCTGCTGGTCTTCCTCTTCATCCCCATTCTCCCAGCGGCCATCTCGTCTCTCACCGTCCTCCGGGGGGCTTACTGGGCCCTGCATCCCCGGTATATCCTCTTTGGCATATTGCTCCAGTATCGCCTCCCCTTCCTCGTATTCCCCGTGAGCGGTCGACTCTGTTTGGTCGCGTTCGTTCGAGTTGCTGTCGTGTGAGTGGGAGCGCGAGTGCCGCCTCCGGTCGCGGTCGTGCGATCTGGAACGCTTCCTGCGCTCGTGAGATCGTGAGCGGCGGTGGCGATCTCTGGACCTCGACCGGCGTCGCCTATCGCGGTCTCGGGAGCGGGATCTGCGTCTCCTGTCACGGGATCGGGATCTGACATTTAGAAAAAGAGAGACATTGCACTCATGCCACGTGAAACCTTCAGATGCATGCCCTATCTATTATAATTACTTGAGAGATGTCCAGAGTATTGAACTAGAGAACTACACATTCAAATCAAAATGTTCTCTCTCCTACCTGGCGAATGCTACAGCATATCAACCCTTCATGTATACGTACATACAACAGCACATCTTCCCCTCAAGCCCAATGAGCATTTATAAAAAAACTGAGGAAGTGGTTTGATCTGTAAGATTTTTACCTCATTTATTGCCACAATATGCCCTTACCATGGCAACAAAATTTTTGATGCATTCAAAAAATGTATCTCGAACATCTTCATCCCAAGACAAATGTTTGTGCCAAATCTTATGATCACTGGTCAAAACCTGAGGAAGCCGTTCGATCCACAAGATTTTTATCTGATTTATTGCCAGAATGTTAAAGGTATTGGCTAACATTTACCACAGTTAAAAAAATCTGAGCTACATGATTCCCCATGCTACCATTGTCTTTGATAAGGTCTAAAAATGACGCCCTGAAAAAATTGTGTTTCAAATTGATTATTTAGTGCTTTAAAAATTGAAAATCGTAAGTTGATCGGATTCACCTGCCCATTTTCTCCCATAGACTTACTGTGTGTACACCTATGCTATTTAAACTCGCCCCGAGTTTTAATTGTTTATTCATGCATAACTTGCCATTGGCAGTGTAACTTTCCAAACTTTTGTATTCTAGGGTGTTTATTTGTCCATTTGAACACTACTATGTAGTTCAGATATCAAAGTTTGACAATTTTTTTAATTGAAGCTCCACAATGTAAGCCTATCACTTTAACCTTCGTTTGGCGTGAGTATAAAAGAAGAGTTGTCCATCGGGGAGTTGTCCTCATGGTAGTTGTCCTCCAGGTGAAATCCTTTGGGGGAATTGTTCTCTTGGAAGGATATCTTATGGGGAAATTGCCCCCTGGGGGAGTGGTCTGCCATGGGTCAACAAAAAAGAACACCCAGATCAGAGTTCCCAGTATTCAAGAAAACAAAATTCCCTGATTTTTCCCTGATGAATTCTCAAAATTCCATGATAATTATTTCAACTCATTTCCAGTTTCACCATAGCCAGTCATCCAATGGATGTTGTTTTGATATGCAACAAAATATAAGAGAGTCTGACTGACTACTTTCGATTTTGGGGCCAATCAAAATTCCCTGACTTTTCCCTGATTTGAGGTATTTTTTTCAAATTCCCTGACTTTTCCCGATTTCCCTGATGGGCTGGGAACCCTGCAGGTGGATGATTTGAGCTTACCTGCGTCGCCTGTCCCTGGAGCGGGATCTGCTACGTCGGCTACGTTGACTTCGGGATTTGGAACGGGATCTAGAACGGGACCTGGACAATAGAACAGAGTGAAAAACAAGGCATCAATCTAAGGATAAAATGAACTTCACGCTGCCCGAGATGCAGTACACCGTGCAAGTTTACAATCAAGGGTGAAAAATATTTATCTCTTCATGTCCTTTGTTATCTGATTGATATGTACGGCGGCGTGCTTCGTTCACCACTCCGCACAAATCCATAAAA
>JZLH01S0021915.1:0-16105 GCA_001188425.1 Eucidaris tribuloides | reverse complement strand
AATGCTCTTATAGGACCTCACTGCTTTACTGGGTGTGGCTCAGTAAGTGCTTTCTACAGGAAGCGGAACAAACGCCCTAAAGCTAATGTTGGACAGCGAAAAGTATATGAATGCTTTCACAAGACTTGGGCAGCAGTTTGAGGTTTCAGTTAATCTCACAACTGACTTCGAGGAGTTTGTGGCAGGGGGTCAAAACAAAAAGAACTAGTAGAATTCCTGACCTAGAAAAGTTTTAAAAATGTGAATATCTTCTTTGTCCATGGAACATCATGCCATGCCTCCACAAAGTTAATGATACTCTCAAGGTGTAAGAAGTTTATGAAGAAGCAGATACAAGACTTTTCCATCATTGTGCATATGCCACTGATAATCAGCCATCAATATCTGAAGACAATGAACCATTTCCTATCAAATCAAAGAAGAACGGGTAGAATTCCTTTTTGAGACCTGGAAGACAACTGACCCAGCAAAGTTAAAAAATGTGAAGATCTTCTGCCATGCCTTCCACAATGTAAATGGTACTCTCAAGGTGTAAGAATTGCTCCAGAATAGAAGTCAGATCATGAAGAAGCAGATACAAGAATTGCCCCTGATAATCAGCCATCAACATCTGAAGACAATCAACCAATTCCTGTCATGATCTGGAGTCCAGAAACAGATGTATTCATGATAACGATTGGGCTTGCAGGGTTGATCAAGAGCAAGGTGTAATTCCTCAATAGTCGGGGAAACCAAGTACGTACAGTTGATGTTACTGCAGTGAGAAATCAACTTGGTGAGAATGAATCCAACACTCTTATTGGACTACATTGCTTTACTGGGTGTGACTCAGTGAGTGCCTTCTATGGGAAGGGAAAAAACAAAGGCTCTTACAGAACCAATTTTTCTGCTGAACTGTAGATCAGATGACAAGAGAGCTAGCTAGCTTGCATTGACTTGGTCATGAAGAATAACAATAAACAGGGCTCGAAATTAGCGGTGGCCCGGGTGCCATTGGCCAGAAGCGATAAAATCAACGAGAGATTTCAACTCCGTACATACCGTGGCAATTAAAAAAGTATGCTTTGTAACAGCAAGCCTGGCAAGGGCCAAGGCGTGAAGAGGAGATCTTCAGGGCCGCACATAACTATAATGCCAATGAACTATCAATATATGTGACTGAGTGCCTCCCCCCCTCCACTCTTTTAATGAAAATTATTACGGATGGGTAGGATGGTCAGCAACAGAAAACCGGCCGCTCATGTTGGGATCATAGAGAACTGACAACGGTACGGCGCGTGCACGTGCTGCGCATTCACAGTTGTTTCATGGCATTGTTATTGCATGCCGGACAAATTTTCTAGTAGCCCACACTGCGCCTACCCGTAAGCCGTAACCGCCAGAAGACGAACTTGCAAAACTCATCTCTCAGGACATCATCGAGAAAGTGGTTGGCGAAGCAACCCCTTGGGTGTCTCCGATCGTCACACCACCTAAGAAGGATGGCTCTATCAGACTCTGCGTGGACATGAGAGAACCGAATAAAGCAATCAGACGAGAACGACACACTATGCCTACAGTCGATGAGCTGATTAATGATCTGAATGGTGCCGTGATGTTCAGCAAGATCGATCTTAGAGCTGGTTATCACCAACTTGAACTATCACCAGAATCACGCTACATCACCACCTTCTCCACTCACAAGGGCCTCTACCAGTTCAAACGTTTGAACTTCGGTATCTCATCTGCCAGCGAGATCTTTCAGGACACTATTCATAACGTCCTTCGTGATGTCAAAGGCGTCAGGAACATAAGTGATTACATCATCTGCTTTGGTGCATCTCCAGCCGAACATGACCTGGCAGTTAAGCAGACTTTATTCGCCATCGTGGTATCTATGCACATCTCAGGTGCCACTAGAGGGCAGCAAACAACAACAATAAACATAACACTTTCAGGATATTACACCCATGTCCAAAATTTTTTTGTGTCACTCATGCGCTGTTTTTTAAATCATAATTACTTGACCAATTGTAGAATTCAAATCAAACTGGTAATGACACATGCCAGTCCTACATTATACCTAATATGGTAGTCATCATCCATTCATAACCTCCAAGTGGGAAGATATGAGCCCTTAAGTCTCTCAAATTGTTGTGTCACTCACGTTTGAAAATAACCAGAGGCCATCCCAGCAGCAATACTGCAGTCACTGGACCAGAGACTTGAAATTGACAGGCTGACCATCATCAAGAAGCTGGTAGGCTTCGGGTCAGATGGAGTGGCTGTCATGCTTGGGAAGAACGGTGGTGTGGCTTCAAAGTTATGGGAGATTAGCCCAGCTCTCCAGTCAGTCTATTGCACAGCTCATCGTCTCGAATTAGCGTTCAAAGATGCTGTCAAACGAGTCCCTCAATGCAACAATGTCACTACTTTGCTCCCCAATCTGTACTTGTTTTACAAAATGAGCAGCAAAAATCGAAGCCAGTTAAAGTTGGCAGCTGAGGCTGTTGGAGGTGCCGTCATCATCCCCACCAGGGTAGGAGGGACAAGGTGGCTCCCCCATCTGCAACGTGCTTTGGATCATTTTCTGCAGGGATACCAAGCAATCACTACAAACTTGCACCAGGTACTTACAGTTCTAGTTTTAAAACTGAAATTGAAATTTGAAAAACTTATAACGAAAATAAAGACAAAAACATTGAGGAGCTTCAATGTAAAAAATGGTCAAACCTTTATGTATAGCACTTAGAATACAAACGTTTGGAAAGTTATGCTGCCACTGGTGAGATCTTGAATGAACAATTACCACTGCAGTGGAGTATATAGCCTTGATCTCTAGTCCTATGGGAGTAAATGGGCATGGTGAATCCACTCAACCTGAGTACTCATAGATTTTCACTTTCTTAAGCACTTGGGCCAGGGCTTCATTTTTATACCTTATGGAGGTGTATGTAGCTCACATTTGTTTTAACTGTATTGGATTTGATGCTACAACACATGAAAGAGTGTACATTAAGAGTATACATCTTACCACAGAAACCGACTACAGAAATCATCATGCTGTCAGTTTTGTGGAAATATTAGGCATGCCACTCCTCATAGACTATGACTTAACCTTTTTCTTTTGTACAACTGGTCCTCCTCTGCCTTTAACTCTTAACATGCCAGATGATTTAAACCTGTATAAGGTTTATGTGTATTACTTGGTGCAGATCTGCGACTTCAGAATGTTAAGAGTTAAAGTGATAGGCTAATATTGTGGAGCTTCAATTTAAAAAACTGACAAATTTTGATATCTGAACTACATAGTAGTGTTCATATGGACAAATAAACACACTAGAATAAAAAAAAGTTTGGAAAGTTACACTGCCAATGGCAAGTTATGCATGAATAAACAATTAAAACTCGGAGCGAGTTTAAATAGCGTAGGTGTACACACAGTAAGTCTATGGGAGAAAATGGGCAGGTGAATCCGATCAACTTTTCACTTTATTTTGAAATACAAATTTTTCAGGGCGTCATTTTTAGACCTTATCAAAGACAATGGTAGAATGGGGAATCATGCAGCTCAGATTTTTTTAACTGTGGTAAATGTTAGCCAATACCTTTAAGTCTCAACAACTCAAATGGAGAGACAATTCTCAGTCATTAATAGGTGTCGGGGATGACTGTAGGCTCAGCCTCCTGACAGCAAAACCCCAAATACATCCAAGGATCAAAACAAAGGGGCCCCAACCTGAGAGATTTGATGCCAAGCCTTCACACTGGTGGCACACGTAGCTACACAAGGTGGCCTGGGACAGGTACAACACCCCTTGGACTTGCAATTGAGTTTTCAATTAGGACGAGCATGTGTACGTATCAACCAAAATGGATGCATACTAAGTTCTGTCATAGATAATGAAACGAAAATGCCTCTGCATGTCTGGACAATTTTTCCATAGGCATCACTAAAGGTTCTATGAAAACTAGCCACTAAATTAAAGGATTTCACTTTCAATCAGGAACAACTCTATAGTCTAGTAATCATTAGAATTCCAGCGACAGAATTTATAGAGGAAAGGATCAGCAACATACAAAGAAGATAAAGAAGAAACAAAGAAGCAAAGAAAAAGAGGGCTGGGGTTGGGAAATCTGCTAATAGGATGGCCCCACCTAAAACACCATTTTTTCTCCAACAGGGGTAAAAATGCAAACAAATAACAAACAAATCTTCCTGGTCACACGGAATTTATTATTATGAGAGTCTACTCTATAACTTAATCAAGATTTCAGTAGATAAGTAGTCCTTGCTTTTATGCATGATACTAATATTTCAAGAGAGATACCAGTCGGTAGTATAGTCAATGTGACTGAACCAGTAAGATTTCACTGATGGCAAAACGTACTTGGTTAGAATAGATTATTACTCCTGTTACAGGGAGATCTTTTGCACTCCTTCAGAACTTTGTTTATGGCACAAGTGGACAATGAAGCAGTTCCAGTTCATGCCAGAGAAATAATGGCAAGCATCACTGCCTTGGAAACCAATACAAACAAATATTTATAAGTATATAGAGCCTGCTGCTTCTGACTTCACCTAGTGCCTGTCCTCAAATGGCCTTATCTTGAAAGGATGCAGTACAGCAAAGAGTGCTCAACACACCCTTTCGAGATTTTTTTTGGGGGGGGGTAGGACAGGACTACAATTCCATATCCACGGAGTTATACTAAAAAATAAAGAGGGTATATTTCGTAAAGTGATTCAACATGTCCTCTTCAAACTATTGATAGTTTTCTAGTTTCCATTTCTTTGTCAAACAAGAACTTTCATTACGCAAGATTTACTTAGGAAAATTCCCATAGTGTAAACAAAACGGTATACCATGATACCATGAACATTTCATTTAAAGGAATGAAAAGATTTATTTGTAAATATATGTTTTGGAAGCTAATCCTTTGTAGGTCTAACAATGACAGAGGTATATCACATGAGGCTTTACTCAGTATACAGAACAAAATAATAACAAGCAGTGGCAAATTCAAGGGTACCAATCCTGCTGCACACCCCTCTCGTCAATTTGTAATGAATGCAGTGACTCCTTAAAAGTTTTTGGTACTGGCAGCTGCTTCTTTCACTTACTCACTGATCCACTCATGATAAGAACACTATATTGTCTTCAAATGCGTAGAATTTCTCTGTACCGACAATGTTGTCAAAAGCTTCATGCATCATCCATCTGTTTTGTTGCACTCTCGACGCAACACCTGAATTCAGTCTGTGCCCACTTTCTCAGTGACTTTATCGTCAATGTTGGCATAGTACTTCAGTCTCATTAGAATTTCTCTTGCAGCAGGAAAGTTAGCTAAAAAAACAAGAAGACAAAGAAAATATTAGTTTTGCTTATTTTCACTGTTTCAAACCAAATATAAATAGGGATGCAAAGAGGAACTTTCTAATAAGTCAATATTTGAAAAAGGTGTGATATGTTCGATAGTCGTACAGAAAAACAGACTGTAGTTTTAACTTTGCCATTTTGAACATGTGGAAAGTAATATAACGAGCATTACCGTTTAAAGAAAATGTTATGTTTAACAGGAGTGGCCCTTTAATTCAATTTACTTGTTCTATTGTTGATTGATTGCAGGATGGATTTATATGGCAACTCATTTATTCATTTATTTATATGGGAGTACAACAAATACGCAAAATAAGAAATAAAGCACAAGCATATTTGGATATTGGAGATGTGTACTAATAAATACATTTTAATGGAGATATTTTAAGAAAGAGAGGAGGTAAACTGAATGACAGTAATTCAACAAAGGTTCCTATATCATGTACAGAACCACTCCCCGCCCCTCCCCCAGCCCTCCCCCTATAATGGGGGGGGGGGTGCAGGGGAATTTTTTCAGCATTATCAAAATTGAAAATTTAAGTAATCTATACGCAAAGAATTCACCAAACACCCATAATACAAAGTACATGTATCTCATATACAACTAATACTCTATATTACAGATATATATATACATATATTTTAAAGGGGGGTTGGGGTCTTTGGTGTTTGGTAATATGGGTTCTTTACAATGAAAGTTACTCATTCACCAAGTGTTGGTGGTGGTAAATAAGCAATAAATGACTATTCTGATTGCTTTTTACTTTTTTAAAAACAAGGAGTCTAAGGTAATATTTTAAGGTCTTACCTTTTTGAAAAGCACCACTGAGCTCTTTCAGAAGTGCATTCAGTTTCTCTGTCAAAACAAAACAAAACAAACACACAAAAATGGAAGACATTTTGGAAATTAATGACAATGTTCATCTGAAATCACCAAGATGTTGGATTCAAAAAATATATAGGAATAGCTTTGGCCCAGATGCAGTGCCATACACATTTTAAGCTGATAAGCCTATTTATGGTAAGGAGTTCTTTTTTAAAGGTGCATCCCTACAATGTAATTGAGTGGTAATACAAGTTGAACACAGATACAATTTCCATGAAACCATTCAATTTTATTTGCATTGCCTGACCAACTTCCTTCATTGACATAATAGTGGTGTCATTCCCCTTGATAAATAAATTATGAGATTTTAGGCATTACAGAGTACGCATTGAAATTCTGCACATAATGTCAATATCTTTTCAAAATTTGCTATAAATTAATCTTGCAAACTCTGTATGAACTAGTGCAGTTCAACTGCAGGACACTTGATTGTGATTTTCAGTTGATGCTGATTGTATATCTTTGGGCAAATTGTCTTTGTTGACTGATAAATAGTTTTTTACATTATGCAGGAAATGTCAAAGAAGCGGAAGAATCTTGATGACAGTAATTAAGATGGATTTTCAGCGACAATCACATCTACAAATAATAAAGACCTGGGAATGGGCAGTTCTTCTTCTAATACAAATGACCATAGAAGTATGTATGGTGATTTGAATACAAATGTCAGTGAAGAAGGGCCTTCACCTGCAGCTGACTTGGCAGTTCAACATCCTACAAAAAGCTTAATCGCTGGTGAGTGGTGATAAATACAACCAAGAAAAAAAGTCGAGCATGAAAAAAGTTTCGTGACGGATGGCTATCCAATCCACACTTTTTACACTGGATTGCAAAGAAGAGTAAAACAGCAAACAGGTAATGCTGTACCTACCAAATTGCAAAATGTGCAATACAAAAGTTTCTTGTGCAAAAACAACATTAACAATGAGGCATTCAGAGAGCAAATCAAACCAAGAAGGCACAAAAATCTATTGACAGTTACGAAAATCTCAACCACAGATTAGTTCTTTGTTAACATTAAGTTCAGATGCAGGTGGAAATCACGTTTGCAAGCTTCCTGGCAGGAAACATTCTTGCCATCTTGTTGGCAGAGGATTTGTTGAGTCTTTTTGCGCAGTCTATTTCCAGTTCCACATGATCAAACATTGGAGAATGTCACACTGGTAAGCAAAAAGCAACAAATACTATCTGTCCAGTCCTGTGATTTCGTTACATAAAAGTAGGAATTGATTCTCGTCTTTAAACTATGATTTAAATTATTTAAAAATCGACTGTGGTGGTCCCACACATTGTCATCCTCGATATTAAGACAGCAACATACACGCTCCATACTGCAGTATTTGTGTTTATGTGATATATCAAGATTGAAAAAACGTAATATTGCCTCTTTTTACTGAATTACGATTAAATTTGAATCAATCCATCATTTACAACACTTCAACCCTTTTTTAATTTTTTGAAACATAATTTATTTACAATTTTTTCACCGTGTTTGTCACATGACAAATTTCTTATTTCTTTGTTTTAATTAAATATTTGTTTATTTTTAAATAAATCATTGATTTAAATCACTTGATTTAACCCATTGCTGTAAGATTCTGACAATCCTGTACAGTTGACACAGGGCACATCTGGTTCCCGTAGCCAACAGGTTAAATCTTTCAATCCTGAATCTTCAGGTAATAATAAAAGTCCAACTAACCTGCATTCTCTTCTCCTATTGCCTTGACAGTGTCCAGATCTTGTGTTTCTGCCAGTTCTTCATTCACCTCCATCACCTCCAGTAAGAAGCCTGCATCAATAAAATCATCTCCTTCCTCGATTGTGAATCCATTCAATTCAAGCTGCAAAAAAAAAAAAAATGAAAAAGAAGGAACAATCCACTTATGAGACAATGGTCCATTAATAAAAATAAATAAATAAATAGAAAATACATTTACTAGGCTATTTTTTCAAACCGAGTGATCAATAAACTCAAGAAATGATAGACAAGAAATGGGAAAGAGGTAGACAGTGAACAATTTGATTTGATGTTACAAACTGGACTAGACTTTATGAAGAGGTTAGATCAGGTCGAACAGAGGTGCATAGCAGTCAACCCCACCCTAAAGGACAGCATCAAATTAATGAATAAAACTCGAGCAAACGTTAGAAAAATATTTTGAAAAATTGATATTATCACTGATGTTGTTCTTGTTTTTTTTTTAATCATCCTCCATCACTCACTGCTACTTGGAAAACAAATTTATCTTTCCCAGTATTAAATAAGAACGGCAAGCAAGGCAATTCAAGATACAATAAATATCATTTCTCAGAACTTGTGTGTGTATCAACACATTCACTTTACAATGATAACAATGGCCTCTTTTGAATCTTCCTAAGAATGACATTGGTGACAATTTTCTTCCCTCAATCTGTAGTGTAGTCATCATAAACACTAGCCAAACTTTCTGAGTTAGTTGTTAAAAAAAAACTTAAAATACAATAAAAATAGAGGACTTATGTGATGTTAGTAAATTAGTTTAATTCAGATCACTGTCACTTACCAGGTATAGTCCTCTTGAAAGGGGTTTCAGAAGAACCTTGTAGGCTGTGTTTACTGCTGAAGATTGTAATGCTGAATAATTCTGCTCTGTCTGAATATTTTTTTGTGTAAAATAAGAGAAAATCAACAGTCTATTACATTTCCACGATATTATAAATCACTATCTTTGACCTGTCAAGAAAAGACTAATAAAATTTGACTGTGTGTAGTAAATGGGTATGTCTCCGCCCACTATCCAACATGCAAAACTGGCTGCATTATCCATATTCACATTACTGAATTATTGGACAAATGTTGGACACAGTAAACTTAAAGTGAAGATATAAAACTAAGCATCCCTAATTGAAGTTATACATACAAAATGATGTTTCAGAACAAAGTTCATTGAACCCTGTAACCCATGTGGAACATGTTGTTACTTGTTTGCAGACCTATTCATCACACAAAAAAATGACAATAGGAATCCCTTATTGACATCATGGATAGGAAATGTCATTTTTGGAGAGTATTCAATGACCTTTGACTTTAATCCCAACGGATTTGGCCCAAAATCTAATCATGTCATCCTTGCTTATTGTTTTATTCTTGGACCTAGTTTTGTTGAAATCCCTTTCAGATAAAAGGGTAAAGAAATCTGGAACAAAACAATAGATCAGTTAGAAATGCCAGGACACTTCCACGACTACACTGGCACAGAAGAGGAACAATTTTGAAATGTTGACTGGAGTATTGTTGCAATAAAACTGCATATGTACTTTGCATGCAATTATTCTGAGTATAGAAAGAAAAGGGTTAAATTGATGTCCTTACCTCAGTACTTATACTAAATTTGTCTGGATGGAGTAGTCTCTGTAGATTCTTGAATTTTGTTGGTAGTAGAGGGACATCAATGTCAAACTCTTCTTTCCTGTAATAAAAAGAAACATACAAACAAGAAGTTATGATTGATGAATATGCTTAGTTGCTTTCTGCCTTCAGCTTCATTTGAATATAATTTTCTGATGCTGATAAGAAAAGCCATATCCTAACAGGGTAGCAACAAGCAAGGCTTGAAATTTCAGATTTTAGAGTACTTCCACTGGAGTTTGACTCCCACCCGATCTATATTCATCAGCTTGTATAGGCCTACAGTGAAACCCGTCTATAGTGGCCACCCAAGGGAGACAACAAATTTGGCCTTTGTAGACAGGTGGCTGCTTTAGACAGGTTTTTTAACACATAATTTGTTCTCCAGGGGAATCAGTTCAGTGGGCGCTATAGGCATGTTGGCTGCTATACAGAAGTGGCCGCTAAGAAAGGTTGGCTGCTATAAAGAGGTGGCCGTCAAGACAGGTTTAACTGTATTTCCAGTTATTACATCATTCCAATGTAATGTCGAATTTCTAAATGTTGAACCGAACTCCAAAGACACCATTTGTTTAGCCCCCCCCCCCCCCATCCTCCACACACTCATTTTTGTGCCTGCTCCCTATACAATCACACAGTTTAGCTTATTCACACAAAACACTTCAGTTACTTCTCAGGTTATGAATTAAAAAGAATAACCCTCGACTGTTTATGTCTAGTTATGGATATGAAGATAATTAGTATTTTGCAATTCCATTTGTTCCCAAAATTTTAAAACGGGTGAAATGTTGTGGCAGCTGGGTTTGTAGCTCCATGGTTTTATCACTAGTCTGATAACATTTGTCGCTGCGATGGAGAAGTCATTAATTTTCTATCGATTCTGACATCTCCCTTTATTGACTTCCATCTCAATGATGGAGGACTTGGAGGTCATTAAAGGGAGATGTCAGAATCAATATCGAAGCAGCAGATATTATTGGACTATCATACCACACAACATGCTAAAAAGAGGAAGTTCACCCTGATGTCAAACTGATTTTCATAAAAGCAGAAAAATAGAGAAACCCATCGATAAAGGTTTGGCAAAAATCCACCACAGAATAACAGAGTTTCAGAATCAGAGTTATGAATTTTTAAAGTTTTAATTCTGTGACGTCACATGCAAGCAGCTCCCCCATTGGTCATGTAATATAAATTCCATTAAGTGCCATTTTCTGATAAAATTGAAAAGATTTTACCTGTGCATTCAATATAATCAGAACATTATTTCATACATGCTTGTGTAAAAAAAAAAAAAACCCACTCAATTATCATGAACCTTTAAAAAAAATGTGACGTCACAAAAAAAATAGAAAATTCATAACTCTGTTATTCTTTGGTGGATTTTCCCGTTTTTTCTGCTTTCGTTAAAAGTTTATAATGTCAGGGTGGACTTTCCCTTTAAATTCCAGATCTGCGAATTTATACTGGTGGATACTGCTAATCTATAATGTCTAGTAGAGTACACGCACATTCCCATAATCTGGAAATAATTTAACTCTTCTTGAAGTGGCTGGATCACGTTGCACGACGGACAGAAGAAAGTTGGTAGCCGGCTGCTCTCCGACTCCGCCGTTCCTAGCGCAGCGCGACACTTCCAACAACTGCTCGAAGTCGTGCAGTACCGTACAGCACAGTATGGTAAAATACAAGTTTGTTGTCTTGGAATTATTTGGCTTAAACCGACCTTACTTGCCGTCAAAGTTTGTATATCACGAGCTACACAATACGCACTTGTATTGTGCATCAATTTGTAACATGAAATAGTCCTTAGACACCGTAATTTGTGATAATTTTCACCCACAAACTGCATACATCGTCTGCTCATGGCGGCTGCCATTTTGAAAGTTGCGTAACACGAACACAAGAGGGCGCTAACAGAATCCAGACAGTCCTCCCCAATCCAGAGCGAGAAAACTTGCTCTGAGATTGGAGTTCGTTTGGTAAATTAACTACAATTATATTTCATGCAAATCATATCGAAATCATATATCTCTATCCTTTTTATTAATAGATTTATTACAAGTTGATGTACCTTCCTGTTTGTTAAATGGTTTATTTTACCTATAGAACATGGTACATTGTGTGATGGTTTTGTTGCCTGCTGTTTATTATACCGGTATCATAGATCTAATAAAATTTCAATTTCTATTTCCTCAAGTGGTCGTGAACCAACAGAAGACAACAGAAAATTTAAACGATATGAACAGGAAGAATTTGAGGGGACTTCTGTCCACATACCTCCAACCGCTTATATAAGCTTATCTCTGCCCTACCAACTGTTTTGCGCTTATATAGGCCTACCCCACAATAATTATCACTGTTACCCGGGACTGTTATCTTTTTCTAGTTTCGTACGGTTTGTAACTCATTCATCGACAAGGTGTAGGCCTATAGCTGCAAGAATAGTAGTAAACAATAATTTATGGGGATGATTTTGCATTAAATGTGAATGACATTGACTGATCCAGCGGCAGAAGCGGTTGCCCCCCCCCCCCCTAATTTGTCGGCCTGAAGAGGGAGGAAAGGAAAAAAAAACTTTGTCCGCCACCGATAGAAAAATCGCATCAAGTAAATGAGATTTTAAGGAGCATCTTCATTATCTTAAGGGGAGGAAAAGGAGGAAGCAGTAGGAGAAAAGGGAGAAATTAAGGGGAAATGGTTAAAAGAAAGGAAGAGAGGTGGGGAAACTAAGAAAAGCTAGGAGCAAGTGTTGTGACTATCATCCGCCATGTTCTCGGATATGGAAACCATGCATGCCTATCCCTATAGCAATGCGTAATGCGGTGTACATGCCCCCTGCAAAAAGCAGTTTGAAATATATAACTTGTCTGCCCCAAATGCTTGCAGGGCCTGTACCCAACTCCCCTACACTTTGGAAGAAAACAAATCTGGATCCGCCACTGATAGGAATGCATCATTAAATGAATGAGTTTTTCATCTTCATTATCTTTCAGTTGTAAATAATTATGTTTTTGTCATGGTGCACAATAACTAAACTATCATATCAATTCAAATTAGTATAGGTGTGTCCGATAAGGTATCCGCAACATTAAATTATCATCTTATCTCAACAGTTTGTTTTCACAACGCTATCTGTACTGGGAGACAGTAAATGTTATAACATTGTTCGTATGTGACACATTGTGAGTAATAGTGACTGATTAATTGAGGGAGTAAAACAACACTAACATCTTGCGAATCATAAAGGGTTGGTCATCTCCATCAGGTGTTCAGAGCAAAGAGGGTTAATGAAACGGGGATTTAAAAGCCATCTCCATTAATTTGATAATGGGTATCAACTTCAAGAGTAGTTTTGATCCATCAGACAACTTTTTTGTCAATCGCTCACAAAGTATACTCTTTTATTACCCGTGACATCCGAAAACAACATCAAACCCACTGAAAATTGTTCAGTGACAAATTGTGATGTTTAAATTATCGAAGAATACGTGGTTGCATGTACATAAACTATGGGAAATGCCCCCCCCCCCAACACACACATTTTACATTTTGAGTTTTAAAAAAATGAGAGTTACAGAGTGAGCAATTTTCGCAGGGCATTGATAAATCATATAGAACTATCTAAAAACATAATTGGAAAAAAAAATCCATTTTTTTTTACTATTAACCAAATCTATACTTGTGCTTCAACTCTTTCAGTATTACTCTCAGAAAAGTACAAGCCGTGACAATTGAGTATCGTTACAGTGGTGTTGGTGGGCTAAAAAGTAACTTCTGCCTTTTTCGGATAAGATTTTCTGTTAGGTGGGAATCGGAGCAAGTTCATAGACTTGAATAATGTGTTGTTTTTTTCATGGCGGACTGAGGGGTGTGCCATACATGCCTATAGGCCTATTTCAGTTGAATCCTTATTAAGCATACTTTTATCACCTCCTTTTGCAATTTAATGAGAGAGTTTAATCATATTTTTGTTTTAACTGCGACTTTATTCTGATTTTAGTCGCGGTACACAAAAAAGAGGTGTGTTCTTTCTTGTATTCGGTGTCTTGTTTAACTTGCCTGTTTTTAAATATCTATAATATACCTGATGCCCTCAAAGGCCTGTTTTTTTTAAATATATATGTCTACTCCATGTCCTAATTAATCAAAACTAGCTGTTCTTGTCAACAGTGCGTGACGATTTAATTCTGATAGACGAGTTTCGGCATCCACCCTAACGTGTATGTGACTTTGTAAATGGGCCGAACCATATGAGGTATATATACGGAATGAGTCACAATATTGGTGGGAATTCGTGCATGCAAAGTGGGCCAGATACATTTTGTTATTGGTCATCGCAGGCGACAATGAGTTACTAAATACAGCATAGATGATTTACGTCAGATGGCTCATAACATGTACGATAAGCCGAGTTCAAGAGCACTTAGGGCACTTAGCCCACCCGAGCAACGCCCCACGCCACACATGCATGCTGATGACTACGAAGTTTTGCGTTGCGAGGATCCGTCTGTGACTCTGCGCTCGTATACGGATCGAAGGAGTGAACATTATTTTGTAGGCTATCTGATGATAACGAGTTGATAATTATCCTGATTTGCGTTCAAGGTTTGGTATTATTGTAGATTAATTTATCTGTAATGTGTTAGTTTTGGTGGCCCACTGTCTTTGGTTAATATTATGGAATTGTGTAGACATTTTAAAGTCACGCCATCGGCGCAATTATCGCACTACATCGGATCCGTTTCCGCACCGATCTTGGGTAGACAGCGTTGGTTTTCTCGGTGTTTTTCCGTTGCCACATCTGCATGAGTCGGTATGGATCAATTGTGACATCAAATTGGGGCAAATGCACTGTATAAATCATGCATATCCGTGTCAAACATGACAACATATGACTTTATGGTCTAATTAGACGCAAATGTGATTTTGGAATCTTTATTTATCATAAGTGTAGATGATGCAAGTGCACGATTAGGCCTATTGTTTCTAATGTAACATGGTCATCACTGTCTTGTACCTCAGTATATATGTAATTTGGTACAAAGGAAGGAATTAGGAAACTATTACCCGTTTTACACATTGTTGTAGGTATTTAAGTTTTTGTTTACTTCCTAGCATAGTTCATTTCATTTTCATTTCCAATCATAAAATAATAAAGAAATGTTCACCGACCAGAGCATCCAGACGAAATGTTATAGACACGTATTAGATTACAACGAAAGATGGCTATAATGTAAGTGGGGTAGGTCCATGGTATATACAATATATAAACAAAAAAAATGATCATTTTTGTCAGGTTGTGATGGAATTCCCCTTACATTTCTGTTAAATTAGATGTTAAGTTTCCACTGCATTCGTATTTATCGTTTCAGGATTACGTATTTGCATTATGAAATTAAACGTAGTGGCCACTCATTTTTTTTAAAGTAATGTTTAGTGTAAGTAGTTCACAGTGATCAATTTACGTTCAGAAAGCGAACAGTAATATACTACATGTATTATACGATACTGGCCGGTCATATAGTAATGTTTAGTGTAAGTAGTTCACAGTGATCAATTTACGATCAGAAATGCGAACACAAGTGGACGACAGGAAGTCGTATAATTCTTGTCCGTCGGAATTAGAGTATTTTTTTTTTTACATTTATTTTTTTTTCTGTGACGGGAGCAATCATTCATCAGCTGTTATTGTGAAACATATATAATGTAACTGTCTGAAATGGCTTTCTGACTTATTATAACGTTGGTTGATATGTTGTATATTATCATAAATGTTTGTATGTAACATCTTTAATTTGATTTGATTTATATATATATTATATAAAGTATACAATTTAAGCGTGAATATATTTAAATATTTTATATAATGTATATGCAAGACATAGCGCAGCATAACATAACATACAAATAATATACTATAACATAGCATTACGTAACATATTACAACACCAAAGGCAATATAATTCTTAATTTCACAACAATAATTATGATAAACAATTACATTATGCAGAGAGAAACTTAATACAAATTATTATATAATCGTAGTTAATTAGATTAATGGAAAATGCAGGAGACCGACAAACGATAAGCAAAGCTTCACTATAGGGCAGCGGCCTCATATACATTATTGTAACAGCAAATGGATAAAAAAAAATACATGCAATAAATATATAATAAAGAAAAAGAACATGAATATTAACAAATTTGTCTTGTTTGTTAACTTAACTGGGGGAGGGCGGTATACATATGCTAAGTGGATGGGCTAATTTATGTATATCCTCTATCATATTTGTTTTGGATCTTACAATCTTGCACCTGGATTCTTAATTAGCTATTTTTAATGATAACATTTTAGTTAAGACATACTCTATGTGTACCTTTTTGTTGATGTTGTTGTTAATTTAACCCGGGGAGGGAAAGTGGAACTATACATTTGCTAAATGTATGGACCAATTGGTGTGTCTA
>JZLH01S0021909.1:8481-20719 GCA_001188425.1 Eucidaris tribuloides | reverse complement strand
GGCCCTATAGAGAGGAGTGAATGCAAAAGCACAATTGATTTAATTTGATTTGACATGCAGTGCAGAAAATGTAGCACTGCAAACTCAGAATAGGTTGAAAAACAGTTGCTGTTACATAATAGACTGTGTATTCAAAACTAATGAAGCAAGACCGATGAAATTTTCACAGAAGTTACAAAATAAAATGGGTTTTCAAAATCTGAACACTAAATTCAGAATTATACTTGATTTTGGAAATGATTTAGCAGTCTATCAGAGGGACAATTTTTGAGGGACACACTGTAATATGGTTCAGAGTTGCAATGTGCATTTAAAGGTCATCTGGGCCAAGTTTTGCAAATACTACTGATTTGTGAAACAAAAGATTGGTCTCCACGTAAGCTATGGTGCAAAAATTCATGTATGCATATCAAAGATCATTACATTATTTTCATAAGAATGCTACAAAAGAAGAAAACAAAACAATATTTTGTTCATGTTCACTGATAGACAAGTGATAAAGCTTTTCAGTACACATTAATGCCAATAACAGCTGTAAATTCCATGTTGGCATTTAAACCATAGCATTTAGGACATTAATTACTGCTTGGACTTTAAAAAAAAGATAATGTAAGTAGAAGAGGAAAGTAAGTAGAAGAGGACAGAATTTGTGTATTAAAACAGACAAGTTGGTCTCAAGTAACAACAGTAAGTCTGAGGCCCTGAGCTCATTTAACCCATTGGAGACGATTTGATTTCACTATGACACGCATTTTCCACAGACCCCAACACGAGTTAACTCGTACTTAGTCTCCAACGGGTTAAACTTATTTGGTTTTAGAGGGGAGATTTGATTTCAATGCCCTCTTTAGAATTGAACACTTTACACTAAAATACTGTCAGAGATGAATGCCATGGAATAGAGCCAATGAGCATTTACCATCTAGATCAGCCATATGCATTCCAACCCAGGCTGTCAAAAGAAGGGTTTGGGCTCAGTTATATTCAATATGGCATGCCTATGACTATAGGTAGGGCTCGACTTTAGCAGGGGCCCTTGGACAATTGGCCCCCAAGAATTGCTATGGACTCCTTAGCAGTGTATGAAAAAAGCCCGCCTGACTCCTAAAGTTTTAGAGACACAGGCATACAGCTAAATGTGACTTGAGGGAAACATGACTTCCCAAAGCTCAATTTGGCTCCCTAAACAAGTCCCTGAGAAGCCTGGCTGGCTCCCTAAAGAAAAAAGTTCAAGCCCTGATTTGCACTGCAGATTTTTTTAAAAATAATTATGTAAAAGTATGTTTGTGTCCTATAGTCTAAGAGACGCTTCATCCGCATAACCTCTCTCCACCCAGGAGTATAAATGGGCACCTGATAGGACTAAGAAAGCCATTTGTGAATTAATTAACTTCTCAGTGCCTAACAGGCAACCAGGCTAGGAATACTCCCCAGGGAGTGGTGGCGCACAATAACGTGTGGCTTGACAGGATTCCAACGATGAGGGGAGGGGAAGTAGTTGTGGAGCCAATTGTTTGTGTACTATAAACCCTTATCATTACCTTTATCTCTTATCTTTCCACAGGGTTTTCAAGTAACACAGTCACTTGGAGGAGGTACAGGCTCCGGCATGGGCTCACTGTTACTCAGCAAGCTTAGTGAAGAGTACCCAGACCGTATCAAGAGTTCATTCAGTGTGGTTCCTTCTGTGAAAGTGTCGGACATTGTCCTAGAACCGTACAACGCTCTAATGTCCATGACCTACCTGATTGATGGTACACACGAGACCCACTGCATCGACAATGAAGCCCTTTATGACATCTGCCACCGAAACCTGAAATTAGCTACTTCAACCTACGGAGATTTGAATCATGTCTTAGCCTATGCTATGACCGGAATAACGACCTGTCTGCGATTTCCTGGACAGATGAATGTGGATCTGCGTAAGCTGGCCGTCAACATGGTCCCCTTCCCACGTCTTCACTTCTTCATACCGGGATTTGCTCCTCTGACCAGTCGTGAGAGTGAGCCATACTACATCCTGACTGCTCGTGAGCTGATGCGACAGATGTTCAATGCCAGAAACACGTTGGTTGCATGTAGCCCACATCGTGGTCGTTACCTCACGGTCGCCACGATATTCCGAGGTCACATGTCCGCCCCTGATATCGGAAGGGAGATGTTCAAACTCCAATCCAAGAATAGCCCCTACTTTGTTGAATGGCTTCCAGACAACATCAAGACGGCATTTTGTGACATTCCCCCTCATGGTCTCAAGATGTCTGGGACTGTCATTGCTAATAATTCGGCCATCCAGGAGGTCTTTAAGCGTGTCTCTGAGCAGTATACTGCCATGTTCAAAAGAAAGGCATTCCTGCATTACTATACTGATGAGGGTATGGACGAATTAGAGTTCCTTGAGGCGAATGAAAACATGATGGACCTGTCATCTGAATATAACCAGTACCAGAATGCTAGCTCTTTTGACTGGCCGGAGTTTGATGATGAAGAAGTAGACCCATATTAAAGATGATATGCATCCATCATGACTCAGTAAAAAGGTGCTACCCCCCCCCCCTCCTGTAAAAATTGCGTAAAAGATACAAATTTCAATGAATACAAATATCAGACTGCAATTCTAGATATTTGTATATTTTCAATGCATTGAAGATTGGGCTATAACTCAGACATTTCTTTGGCAAATTGTTGTAATCAAAGAGCCAGACCATGATTAATTTGTTAAAGACTACCATTAAACCAGAAATTTTCACAAGCATTAGTTAAAATTTGTGAAAGTAAAATGCACACGAAAGCCAAAGTCACTCATGGTAGTGTTTTGGCTTGCTTTTGAAAACATTAAAAGTGTTTCTGAATTGAAATATTTTTGTATTTTGTGATTAAATATATTAATGTGGTGATCTAAATTAAGTGAAATATAGTTTTATATTTTAGATTAAAATCTTAGTAAGTATTCAAAATTTACTACTTTAAAGCAGAGATGTGTGTGTATAGAAGTCGAGTAACAATGATTTCAAGACCAAATTATAGTGGTTGTGCAGTATTCTGAACAAATTTTGCCTCATTTTTTGTATATTAAGAAACCATACCAATTGTAGAACAGGTCTCTTTTCTTGTTGTAAATTTATATAGTTTGCCAAATATGTATGCTCTTGCCTTTTGTATCTGCACTCTATATCACAAATCATGGCCTCAAGTCAGTGCATCATCTTGTGTCATCCATTTTATGGTAATACACGTAACGATATCATTATTATTATTATTATTATAACAAGGTGATTTTGCAGATCCCATCTCTTTATATTTCTTTGCTTTTGTACCCTGATATAGTGAGAAGCCTGATATAACTAGGTAATTGTCCTGGTTTTTAGGTCCTCGTTATAATGAAGTTCCCTATGTAGGTAGGGGATGTTATGATGCTACTAAATCAAACAAAATATTCAAGTTACAGGAAAGGTACTATCATATTTGACGCTGTATTTGCCAAGCAGTACATGTTTATACAAATACATATATGTTGCATTGTCTTATGTTGTTATTGCATAACTCTTCACTTGCCATTGTATTGTTATCATGTGTGCTGCCAATGTCATGTTTTCATGGGGGTAGGTGGGGGTTAGGGACTGGCACAAGTGGGATTTGCACATAGGCACTATGGCCTCTGGACGGGGGCATATTACGGGTTAAAGGTCAGTGGCATGATTGGGAACACTTGAAAATGCCTCAAGAACCAAATGGGTTGAAATATATACCAACTATACACCAGCTGGAGTGGATCTCCCAGCTGGAAGAATTTGTCTCTAATTTGTTTACTAACGGAGAATCAAGCATGAACATTAATTCTATTGGGGCATGGTAAAAATAAGCCCCATAGAGAGCCACACAGCAGGTTTGCCTGCCACGAGGGATATTGATATTAGTTATTTTAGAATGAGTCAAAGTTTGACTACAGGAGAATCCTTGCATAGTTTTAACTTGATTCAAGAGTAGTTTCAGCCCAAGTTGAGGACTACCCCTAATCATGTCATTTACCTTTAAGGTCACATTACTTCTCCCTGGTAATTTGCTCTGGTACATATCTCAAAACTTATATGTGTTTATTTTCTTTAACACTTTGGGTGCTGGGCTGAAAGTCCAGGTGTGTTACCCAGAGACTGAATTGTTTTGTACTTATGTGTATAACATTTAAAAAATGAATGATTTTCTGCACAGATCCAAATACTATCGAGACAAGGCATTTTAGCTCATTTAGTTGATTCAATGTTTTATGAAAAAATTGGTAGGGATTTCAGCAATGTTTATCAATCGAATTAAAAGGTATGGAACTGATTGTTTTCTTGGTGAACCGGTGCACCGTTAGTACCCGATTGAGGTTACACTTGGGTGAGCCGGTGCGCCGTTAGCACCCAAAGTGTTAACATCCACAAATTCCAAATTGTCAAATTTTTACGTGTGTATAACACAGAAAAAATAAAAATTTTCAAGACAACTTCATGTGAATGATTTCACAAACCAACTCTATACATGTACATAATTGTGGTATGAGAAGTGCAAATTAATTCCTTCACTGGTGCTTTAGAAGTGAAATAAATAAACATTCCATTTATCATGCTGGACATGAAATATGGAGTGTATTGTGTACAAATAAAATTGCATTTACTACAGGTACTTCTTTTAAGAGACTACTGAAATAGGACACAATAGCTTCATATGTGTAGTGACTTTCTCAACACTATACTTATGACATGGTGATTATAACAGCCATTCCACGTAAATGTCATGCATGTTTCTTGTCACACAAGTCACAAACCAGGGTATAGATCAAAACCAAGAAAATATTGAAGCCGACTGCTTTACCCGATCATGTAAATCAATCATCCATACCCGGTCTTGTGACTCGTAACACACAGCATGCGTGACTCGCGTGACACAAGTATGGAATGGCTGATAAAATCCTTGGCTATTTGCTATTATTTTATTTTCATATGATATTCAATGTATTTTTCAACATGCAGGGTCTACATGTATGTTTGCAAGAAATTTAATTTTTTTAAGACCTTTAACAATGTGACTATTAGTTTGCATATTTTTGTGTATTAGTAATACTGTTGAACTGTATGTACTATTGCTGACTATGTTTGTCATTTCTTTGTCATTGTTTTCTGAATGATTCTTTTACTTCATATCAATGTATGTTGTTTCACAATTTTTTTATGATTTTAGATATATTGATGACAACAGTATTAATTGAAAAAGTGCCGTAATTTTTTACTAACATACACAATGAGATAAAAATTTACTGTTTTTGGAAAGATGTACATGTTTCTCATCAATAGCTTTTGTTAAAAAAAAAAAACCTGAAACTTGGTATGAATGATGGGATGATTAGTTTCATGAGTTATGCAGTTCATTGAACACCAGATTTGTTTATATGTGTATTTTTTATTTTCTTAAGTATAAATACACTGTATCTTATTTTTTCTGGTAATAACTGGCAAAGGATAGAGAAGTTTGGAGGTGGTCAAACCTATAGCGGAACCTGGTCTAGAAGGACAGAACACTGAGGAAAAACTTGATAGAATTGCATTTCACTTTGTTTAGTTAAACTTTAGTTAGTTAACTTGTAAAAATTCCCCTCCCTTTTTGTGCTTTCTAGCCAGCCCTCATTATTTGATAAATAGTCTATGTATCGTCGTATATGTTTTAACATTAAAAATGTTTCTACTGTCCATGCATTTAAAAAAAAAATCTTAAGAAACATGTAGTGTAATTATGCATTTCAATGATTGTATTTCTGTGTTATCCCCTGTGTGCCTTGAACAATTTATTCTTAGGTGGATATGGTGCAATATAAATCATTATTATGTTATGCATTACGTCACTTGATCATGAATACTGTACATGTAGTTTTGTATCTACAGTGAATTACTTGCCATATCACAATATCCACAAAGTGGATATGGTGAAATATAAATCATTATTATTAGGTAATGAAATACTTGATCATGAATACTGTAGTTTATATCTGCAGTGAATTACTTGCCATATCACATTTTCATGTATATATTTTGTTAGCTATTGACTATGAATAAATTAATGCAGAAGTGAAAGTGTCTTAAATAGCGTAGTTCATGAAACTCTGCATAGTGTCATTAAATGGATGTGTTTGATAATGAAGATGTGTATTGATTATGTGTGAATTTCTGGACCATATAAAGTGGATATATGTCTTCCATGTCTCCTAAGAAAAAGTAGCAGAAATACAAAGATGAGATATATAATGGACCTATGAAGAAATGCCCCGGAAAATGCCCAACGCTAAATATTTTATTTAAAATATCTTTATTCTGCAATTCTTGTTCCACTTTGAAGTTGTACACTAAGGGTAGATTTTATCAAAACATCACAACTTAACTCGTACTATCTGATGTTTATTTAGCTCCCTAGGTTTGTAAAATCAACATATTGGTAGCTAATTAAATTCACACGCAACATAGTGTACACGGCATTTTGAATCAGTAACAGCTTGAATAAACTCTAATCATCTCACCAGAAACTGTCGACATTTAACGGCAAAAGAGGAATATAATCAAAAACATTTTGGATACATTCAAAATTATACACATGTATAGATAAACGTGTGTGTGTGTGTGTGTGTGTGTGTTGTAACGACAGACATCAGAAAACAACATCAGACCTACTTCAAATTGTAAGGACATGACGTGATTTTTTGATTATCATGCATTAGATATTACAGTTTGTATTTCTTATGGCAAAACAGTCCGGGGCTCACTACCATTTTTAATCTTCATGAAATTCTGTAAAATGAAAGCACGTGTCTGTCTAAAAAATACATGATAGGAGAACATTTCATTTTCATTCTTTACCAAAATTCTCAACCGTCTAAAATCCCTACGTTTAGGTTTTATTTTGTAAATATAAATATGTATTTCGCACTGTTTGTTATTCGAGCAATGTGAGATAATATTACAATAATAACTTAAAATAACAAATACACACAATTCATGTACTCATTGGGTGCACAGATCAAATCCTTTATTGCATAAATTAGAATTGGTAAAAGTCCATAAAATTAACCTATTGAAAATAGCAATATTTTGTTTAAATATACTTATGGATTACTATATCTAATGCTTTGCAGTTTTTAATAAACACAAAATAAATTTACATTCTTACCCCAAAACGTAATTGTAATAACATTCATTTGCACAATCCCAGTTTTTTTTACTGGCCCATATATTTACCGTGGACCGGACAATATTATGGAACACTCTCCTGAACTTGATCACTAACAGCGTTTTTGAATACTTTTAAAAATAATATACTTCAAATCTTTTGCGAATCTGATAATTCTGATAATGATACAGTACTGACGGCAAACTGGCTTTTTCCTGGAAGTGGTGATCATTATTTATTTCATGCTTCAACAATCTTCCAAGTATATAAAGCTACATACAAGATCCAGTGCATATTTTATACCTACCTCCACTGTCCCTACTACTGCACAATTTATTTACCTTCATCCAAAAATGTCGAAGATTTGTTTTATTATAAAGTATAGATACGTATCATACAGGAAAGTTCATGCATCTACCTAAAAAGGAATCTTTATACTGACGATGGCCAGAGCATTTTGATCTGACCGCAACGTGGAGTTTCCAACGCAAATGGTTGTACAGAAGACCTTTGATCGAAATTACAACTTCCCCATACAAACATTTAAATCGTAAGTCTATAATGTAGCCTATAGTTTAAAAGAAAACACAATTTTAACTTTGATGTATCAACAAAGTTTCCTCTACCGTATGTCAGAAAGAAGTTAATATAATTTGTATAATACGTTTCCTTTCCTTTTCTTTTCATCCTCCTCAACTTCTAGTATAAACAGTTTTTAACGTATGACATTACTATAAAGATACAAAGAAATGCATTTTCTCTTTCGAAAAGTTGTATATTTACAAAAAAATCGGAAACTGATAAACGAAATGAAACAAAATGACATATAAAGGAACCGCATACACATCAGGAGCGGCGCCATAGGAGGGGGGGGGGGCAGAGGGGTGGCCGCACCCTAAGATAATATTTTCAACAGTTAGAAAATTATGGGGTTTTCTCGGTGTAATTCCTAAAATTTAGGTCTTTTTGACGTTTTTACCCCCTAAGAGTTTTCAACTTTTCACCGTCCCTAAGATTTTACCCCGACGCCGCCCATGAGCATACAAAGCTCCAGTTTTCAACACATTGGTTATAGCTTCTTCTACGGACATGGACCATCGCCAGTACAACTCTTCTGACTATCTTCATCCACTCTCTCCTCCAAGATTTTAGCCAGACGTGCCTTCTCGACTGTGGGATATATGAAATATAAAAAATGAAGTTAAATACACTAACTAACAGTCTGGAACTTCAGTGTGAGAAATCAGTGTCAAATTGTGATATCTGAGCTACATAATTCCGCTTGAACGGACAAATAAACTTCCTAAAATACATAACTCTGGAATGCAAGGTATGCAACTACACATGGATAAACATAAAGCGTGACTATGCATGAAGTGTACTATCTTTGGGGGAAACGGATATGGCAAGACTGGGTAGGCTACCTCATATATTTCACTCTTTTACCACTCTTTAAAACACCCTTTTTAAAAGTTAAAAAATGCAGAGCTTCATTTTTAGACTCTATCAAAGATACTTAGATTATGGAACATTATGGAGCTCAGATTGTATCAACTGCGGTTACTATTGAATTATGCCTTTAATTAATTAGCTATTTTCTTTTAACTATTAACTAACTTTTAACTATTTTTTCTTATCTTGTGCAAGGAAATGGAACAAACTGACTTTACTCGGCTGACAAAATTCATAATACAGTGTGTCCCAGAAAAAAAGGAAACCGAGATTGATGAAGATATTTTTATATGTTAATTACAGATATGACAAAAAAATCGTACATAGTCAAAGTTGGAAGGCATATTTTTCTCTGCTGTGATACCAGTAACAGAGATTTCCATTCACGCATGACTGAGGAAAGATAATCAGAAGGGACACAGGTATAAAATCATTTACACGAGCAAATTTCAAATTCAAACTATCATGCTTGAATGTATTCAGAATATCTTCGATATTGAAGGACATCGTTAAAAGGCCTGTTTTATCTTCTTTTACCTCATTTAATGAAAAATGAGCGATGCATGAGTGAGAAAAGACAATTTGAAATGATGCTTGTTTTCAGAAATGTTCGAAAATGATTTCGTTAACTCTGCTTTCTGGATTTGGTAGCCAGCAAATTACCTCGCTAACAAGATTCGGAGCCTATTGTTGTGCCCCAAGCAAGATATTGTGTGAAGTCAGCTGTGCGTTAACCTTTTGTTCATCTTGCCTCCAAAAGCTCAAAATGTATTCATTCTGAAAATCACGGTAAAACAGGCATGTTTTCTTTTTACTTGTTTTCTGTCATACGTTATTCATTTTTTACGCATGAGGAGTCAGATAAAAGAAGAAATATTGAATATTCATATCATGCTTTTATTTCTTAAAAATAATTACATTTACTACCCCGAAAATACACTCAAACATGGAATTTGTGAGTGCAAATGAAATTTTGGTAGCATCAATATTGTTTTAATTCAATCATGCGCTGAATAATATGTTGTGTATCAAATGAAAGAAGAGAAACACAGCTTTATAAACTTACCTAATTCATCTAATATATTGTTTATTATGATGGAATATGTTTACCATGAAATCCGTTTTCCTTTTTTTTCTGGGAACACACTGTATAACATTTAAATGAGTGACTGATGAGAAGTGAATACTCCTACTCTACAGTGCACAATTGCAAATAAATCCGAGGTTAATCAACCAAAGTGGAAAACAAATTGTTCACATAGGTCTACATGTAAGTTTACCCAATGTATTGATGTGTCGGTAATTCAGCTTATCTTACAATAATATTAATGTATTTCGAGCAAGATGTGGAAATATACAGCGGCCAACAGGCACCTAACACCAATGGAAAAACTGATATTATTGTTTTATGTGTTTGTGTGGTGATTGTGCGTGACTGTGTGTGTTTGTGTGGGCAATTGTGTGTGTGACTTGATGTGTTGAGTATGAGTGCGTGTACGTGCGTGTGTGTGCATGCACCCGCACGTTTTGCATTTGTGCGCATGTAGCTGTGATGTATGTATGTGTGTGTGTGTGTGTGTGTGTGTGTGTGTGTGTGTGTGTGTGTGTGTGTGTGCGCGCGCGCGATTTGTTGGTGGGTCTCTCTTTTTGTAAAACACATGGATGTTAAAGTTGAAATGGGATTTTTCATGAATCCTTTGGGAACTGAATAAGCATGTAAAGCACTTTTTACACTAAAATTATATAGTAACTCACTGAATTTGTAAGGCAGTGTTTGGAAGACAAACTTTCCCAGTAGAAGCATTGTTTAGTCTTCGGAGTTTCCTTCGATGATTGGCAAACTTTAGTGACAATTCTTTGTAACATCGGTTTTGTCACTGTAGACTTCGGCCATGAAGGTATAGGTCTCGGATGTTACATGGGTGTCGTCCCTTAGAAGAAAGATTGGGATCTCTAAAAAAAAGAGGGGGGGGGGGGAGCAATCAAAAAGAATAAATTAACGGCAAAGAGTGATACATACTACATTATTTATTTATTTATTTTTATTTCCGTTTTAGTTCAACAGGGTAGCCCTTTCAGTTACAAAAAAGCGCTCTGCCAAAGGCCCTGCGCAATTAAAGAAACATAATACATAGCATATAATAACAAATAACATTTATAAACCAAAATTACACATTATATATCTAAAGTAGACATATAAAATATTCCATTTTACATTAGTAAATGAATAAGTAAAAAATGGATATATTGATAAATACTCGACATACGAATTAAATACGTAGAGTTAAAAACACAAACACTACCAGTAGCAATTCCACAAATTAAAGGTTAATTTTAAAAAGAATATAATAATCCTCTAAATTAATAAGTTCATTTATGATACAATTAAAAAGTGATGGCACCAGATGTAGATACAGTGAATGTGAATATTATATTATTGCCAAGTATCGGCTAAGTATTGCACAATATCCGAGCTGAAAGAGTTGAAGGTTGGGGTTTATCTGTCATGTGTACGGGAAGATTATTAAAATGAAGGCTGCCGAGTTGTAGGAGAGAGATTTTTTCATGTAAATCAGCACGGGGGTTGGAACCGAAATAATAGGCTGTTGATTGCGATAACGAAGTTGTATATAACCGTCTTTTGTTGAAATAAGTCTATTTAGATAAAAGGAGCCTGTATCGGTGGATATTTTTGTGGACCATTAGACACTGCTGATACTTAATTCTTGTGTGAGATAGATTGCCATTTCAATGTGTTTAGCAAGAAAGTCGTTGGAGTAAAATTATCAACATCTAAAACAATTCTCGCGTATTTGTTCTGCATCCTTTCTAGTCTTAAAATATTACTTTTGGTACTATTACCCCAAAGGGTGCAACAATAGTCAAAATGAGGGAGTAATAGCGCATAATACAGATCTACCAAGTTTCTATTTGATACATATTTTTTTATTCTCCTTACACAACCAATCAAACACGAAACCTTCTTAATTATACTATTGATATGATAAGACCAATTCATTTCAGAATCAAGAATTACACCAAGATATTTCCATTTGTCCACAACTTCAAGTGTACCGCATCCGTGATGAATTTTAATATTAATTCTTTTTATTTTACGTTTGGATCCAAAAAACATTACTTTTGTTTTGTCAGAGTTCAAAAACGTATTGTTATCTTTCAACCACGTAACAACCAAATCAAATTGCATTTGCAGTCTTTCTTCAAGATCGTGCGGAGTTTTAGCAGCACAGAAAAGAGCCGTATCATCGGCATACAAAACAACTTTTGACGAGGTATTTGATTTAACCTTTCCGATGTCATTTATGTACAAGCTAAACAATAAAGGGCCCAGGGTTGAACCCTGTGGCACTCCCGATTTGACTGTTAGTTGGTCACTGCAGGCACCATTAACAAAAACATACTGTTGTCTGTCCATTATGTAACACCGAAACCAATCTAGTTCATCTCTTTGTACACCATAAAGTGCTAACTTTTTTACAAGTAGGTCATGGGGTATTACGTCGAACGCCTTTCTCAGATCAAGAAAGACAGCACCAGTAATAAGGCCTTGGTTCTTGTTTTCAAGGAGGTA
>JZLH01S0021906.1:22269-43278 GCA_001188425.1 Eucidaris tribuloides | reverse complement strand
AATTCATATAGAAGGTATACATATCTTCACTAATCAAAATGCGAGCGCGCAGCGCTGAGCTGATATAGTTTATGACAATCAGACCTGAAAAAAGTGATATTTGGAGAACTTTATGGAATGAGCTGCGATGAAGTAGAATAAGTACTTCAAAAGTCAATTAACGCGGCAGTGGCGAGTCGGCGAGCAAAAAACATTCGATAACTTCAGACCATAAAACGAGGACCATTTTACAGAGCACTTACAAAAAAAAAATTCCAATTTGTTAATCAAACGCTCGATGTCCAAGCTGAAAGTGTGTTTTTGTATAATGACTTAAAAACTTGGATATTTTAAGCTCCATTTCAGCCTTATTGAGCTATTATAAGTATCTCATCGAAACAGGCAATGCAAGCGTCATTAAAAGTGCGAACAAAATTTTATTCATTTTCGGACTAAACGAACCTTTTTACATTTTCGGACTTAACGAAACTTTTTTACATTTCGGACTAACGAACCTTCGAATAACGCGACCTTATTTCGTTTTCCGACTACGAACCTTCGGGGAAAACGAACCTTTTTAACGTTCGATAACGAACCTTCGGACTAACGAACACTTATTTCGTTTTCGGACTAACGAACCTTCGACGAACAAACCATATTTCGTTTTCGGACTAAGGACCTTTCGGAATAACGAAACTCGCGGAATACGAAAGAACAGTAAAAAAAACAAACCACCTCCCTGTGGTTCGGCGAGGCGGTCGGGGAATAGACGCAACCTTTGGAGTATTCGAACCTTCGAATAACGAACCTTCCGGAATACACGAACGCAGCCCTAGTGAAGTGAACCTCAAACAATTAAAACGAGAAACAACATAATGGTACAAAGTTATTTTGCAGTCAAAGAATATCAAACTTGCGTATACGGTAGTCGGTAATTTCAAATGAACACGCTGGGAGCTAGGAATACTAGTAGTAGTTAGAATACTGATAACGGAACACAAATTTATATTAAAATAATTTTACCTACAATCATAGTAAACCCGAATCACCAGTTTTTTTCTACTTTCATGTGCCATACTTCACCAAATACAATGACGACGTATTCGAAAAGGCATCATTAGTACAGTCAAATTCGTAGAATGTACATTAAAACGGTGAACAAGAAAAAAAAAATATTTATTGATTTCACTAGCCTATATTCTGCAATCATTAATTTTACATACACCGCGGGACTATCGACCGCGAACGAACGGACCCGCCGGGTACTAATCGGACCCCGCGGACTAACGGACCGCGGATCTAACGGACCGTCGGCACTAACGCGACCCGCGGACTATTCGGACCCGCCGGACTATCGGACCCGCGCGATAACGAGGGCGCGACTATCAGGACCCGCCGGACCTATCGCGCTTGTAGCCTTAGTTCATTCCCTTTGTAAGAAAGGTACAGGTTTATCTACACTTTTGCTACACCTGTACTTTTACTCTATTGGCTGCCCCTCATCCATCGTGCATGTGTATACGGTTAAGCTGTTTAAGTTGAAACAGGCGCGGTGCCCCCCAATTGCTCAAGGCACCAAAAAAAATTTTCGCGGAGGATTTTTTTTCTTTACTAATTAAAATTCCCGCATTTGGCCATAATAAAGAAAAATCGACCTTCGATTTTGGAGTGACAGTTTTTCGTCCCTACCCGCTCTCTTCTTTTCGTCACGCCGCTTCTCTCTGAGCATGCGGCTTGATCTGATATCCCATAATGACATGCGATCTACCATGCTGACGAATTTACTTCGTCCGCCTACTTTGCTTCTCTCTGAGCTTATCGCGGCTCGCATCTGACTATCCCCATAATAACTATGCGAATCCGTTTCGTAGCGTGAGTGACGTCGAAGAAGATCTGTCAAGATATCTTGTGGTAAATCACGTTAAAATAATGGACCTACAGTGCTCCTCCTAGAAAGAAACAGAACTGTGGAACACAGTCTTCGTGTCGTAGCCCGGTTTGTTAGGGTGAGTCTTACTTTGATTTCTACAATAATTCTGTGTTTCCTGAGTTTAGCTTTAGCTCCGCGGTTTGTAGTGTGCGAATGTTAATGCCTATGTTGTTTGTTATTATACATGTAGTAGTAGTGCATTGATCATAGGAACATTCGGGAGCTGTGTGCGAAATTTTGACCCACTATAATTCATGGCCACGCTGCTTATTTATTTTAGAAGGCTTGTTGGTTCAGATTGTACTCTAAACTTGATTCATCATGTGATATTAATCAATCGAATTCGTACGTGTGATCGGCGAAGGTAGTGGTGGTTAACCGATCGACCGTGGAAATTGTTTTGCACAATGTGCATCGGCTTTCTCGCACAACGACGACATTTTGGGCAAAGCCTACAGCGTACGTACGAATATCATGAAACAACAAAAATACGGTGCGCGATCATTGACATGGCCTGAGGAAAGGTGCATTTGAATGTGCTAAAGTTGTCATTGTAGGCCACATGACTTTTGAATGTTGATGTTGAATCAGGCATTAAACTAGTGTGCTAGCACCTGCGTATTAAAATATTACAGGGTGCCAGAGAAGAATGCTACACATTACGATATGCCTAATTCCATTGAAATAATCAATTTTGTTACGATCCACCCCCCCCCACTTTCTCCATTTTTATGCTCACTTCCACAAACTGTTCAAGCCATGATAATTTAAGAGCATTGTAAACCTTTCCAGAACTAAGAAATTCAAAGAAAATTCATTTCCGGAACGTCCCACATATAGGGGCGCTCGTGATTGTCCCGATAGTTAACTTTCTTCAACATCATGAACAAAATGCCCGATTTAATTGTTATTTCAGTGCTAGAACATTCCTTTTACGACAGGAATTGAGTACCATTGATGATTGATTTCGAGTAAGTGTTTAGATTCTAGGCCATTTGTTTCTGAGGCAAGTAATTTCCGAAATGTGTTTCTTTTGTCAAACTCAGCGAAACCTCGGGAACATCCCAAAATATTTTCACGCTAACAGAATGCCACAGAACAAGCGGGGAGACTCAAAGAGCCAAGAGCAGACATCCCAAGTACAATGGTAAGGTATTTGGCTTACATTTGTTACGTGACCGTGGATAGTGCGTCCATTAGCAGATCGTTACGCATGAGCTAATATTTTCGAGTGTCCCTTATCATCGCTGGAAATTGAAAAATAACAAATTTCGGATAATTACATTGCCTCAGAAACAAATGGCCACTAGAATCAAACGCTTAAATCAAAATCAATGATTCTGGTATCATTTTGTTGGGAAAAAACATTTCTTTTTTAACAGTTTTTCACTATCCTACGGCCTAAGGTAGACGCCCATACTCGACCGTCCCCAGAAACATGCTCGCTTTTTGTTTTTCTTATTTGTGTGCCACTTGATCACTGAATAGCGGGAAAGTAATAGTATTGTTATCATACTATATTAATTTCCTGTCAGATAGGTTTGAAGTCTGTTATGTAGTTTTGCGCCTAACAGAAAATATATGTCCCAATATATAATCCAAATATGATGATTGCAAAACACCATGGTAAGAGTTGCTCAACTACATATTACATAGGAGCCAATAATTAAAGGCACCCCCTCATGCGTCTATATATTATATATATTATGATAATATATATATATATAAAATAAATAAATAGAATACGCCGTAAATAAGAAAACATAGGTTTCTAAAACGGCGCAAAGCACGATTTTTCTTTTTCGGATCTTTGTCACACCATGCCACTGATGAGAGTGTGACACTGACTGTTCGTTTTCAGGGGCTATGCCCGTTTTTAGAAAAACTATGTTGCTTATTGTCACGGTTTCTATTCTTATTTATGTTGCTTTCACTTAGACATTAGCGAGCGATACTTATTTTATTCTTTATATATATATATATATATATATATATAATATATATATATATATATATATATATATATATATATATATATATATTTCTCAATTTTTCTTCCTGATTTTGGGCGTGAATGAAAGGGTAGTGAATTGGCATTAATTTGTATACGAAAAGGACATGACAAATTTGACACATTTTGATCTTTCATTTCAGTTCATTCTCTTTAAATCCAGGAATGTATTCTTTTCAACACAAGAATGTGAGATACCTATTGCAGAAATTTGTCAATGATTTCACCATACTTGGTAATGATAAAAGGGGTATGTTCTTTGGTTCTGCATAAGGACTATGTTTATATGCTTGCGGATGTGTTCTGGTGCATGCCTCGGTCATAATTGTTTTAAAATAGTAAATTTGTCAACCATTCGTCAGATTCCCATTAAAATGTATTTGAAAACGATCGTGGACAAACTGCTTGAAATCGGCCCTCGGCAATGTCATATTTCAAATTGTTTTTCGTTATCATGGGCATAGGTACGCAGGGGGGGGGGTTATTTTGGGTGTTCAAACGACCCCCCCGCCTTTTTGCCAAAGCGGGTGTTAAAACACCCTCAAACTTCCGCCTTTTCACCCGTAATATCACCCCCTTTTTTCGTCCAAAGGGGGTGTTTGACAACTGTGAAAGAATTGATTCTTGGGGGACTGGAAATTTTTCTTGTTTCGTAACCCCCCCCCCCCCCGCCAGAAGCGAGTTTTCGGAGGTTGCGTTGTAACCGGGGAAAATGTGGACCTTGGATTTGGAGAAAAAGTTTCGAAATGTGAGTTTGATCAGTTATATCTCCCGTTTCGTAGTAATAATCAATGCAAGCTTAGTATCATCGGAAAGATAATTTAATTTTCTTTAAAATGATACCCTATTTGTAATGATTATATCATCAAAGAAAGGACAGTATCTTAAAATGTTGTGTAAAGTGTAAATCAAGCTCCTGCCATTTTTAAAGTACTTTGCCATGTTAATGTGGTAAAAGGTCTGTAAGATTAAATGCCTTATGTCCAGTTTTTAAATGCCCATACATGCTTGTTTATTTGGTTGTTTCACTTTTTGTTGTTGCTGTTTGCTTACTTGTGCAGGTGTTTCTTCCAATCCATGTCAATGTTCACAGAGTGCACAACAACCAAAGAGACATTGGGAAACTCACTCATCAACAACAACAAAAATTGGGTGACTTACCCAACTTTGGTCATTTTGCAGCTTTTCAATTTACACTTTACACCATATTTTAAGACACTGTCCTTGCCCTGATGGCATAATCATATCGAATAGGGTATCATTTTAAAGAATAATAAATAATCTTTTCGATGATACCAAGCTTTTATTGATTATTGCTACGAAACGGGAGATATAACTGATCAAACTCAGATTTCCAAACTTTTTTTGAGGAGTTTAAAAAGCATATGTCAATAACATAATAATGCAAGGGCTGTAACGTGCGTGACTGTACATGGCAACTAGCCCCGTAGCCTGCCAACGATGCCAACGGTCCATCCATGCGAGCTATGACGTTATGACGTCTGGCATTTCGCCAACGATGCCAACGGACCAACGTTGCCAACTATTCCAACGGACCTACCATGCAAGCCTATGCCTTTCTTTGCCAACGATGCCAACGGACCAACGTTGTCAACAATTCCAACGGACCTACCATGCGAGCCTGAAACTAACCCTAACCCCAAACTCTAATCCTAATCCCAAACATGAAACTAATCCTAAACCCTATCCCCAAACCCTAACCCCTAACCCTAATCCCTAACCCTAAACCCTAAACTCTAGCATCTTGCCAACCATGCCAATGGACCAACCATGCCAACTCCGTATCGTCGGCCGTCGTTGGAGAGTGTTCATGTAGTCTTTCTTTGTGTTTTCAGATCGTTGGCTGACCAACTATCCCCTACAGAAGAGTGACTGTAATCTGGGAAGACACGCCCACACAGCTGGCGCACATCAATATGCATGACCTTCATGCATTCTTGATTTTGCCACAATATGTAGGCGCGCATTGCATTTGCAAGCCAGAAAGTGTTCCAGCTTGGCACAGCTTGACGAATGTTTATTCGTCAAGATGCTTGACGAAACAAAATTCGGCGATAGAGACACCACAGCAGGACCAGTTTTTCTTCGTCAGCCTGGCACAAGGCGCTTGACGAAAAAAAATCGTCGATAGAGACACTAGCAGGACGAGATTTTCTTCGTCAGTCTGACGAAGGAAAATTCGTCTAGGACCAGACTATGACGAATAAATATTGGTCGATAGAGACACCAGCTGGACGAATTTTTTTTTGTTAGGTCGACGAGTTTTTTTTTTTTACAGTACAGTAGCCCCTCTAAATATTTGCCTCTAGAACTGCGCCTGGTCGACAATGACACTACTCTTCAAAGTGTTTATTCTATGGTGTTTATTGTCAATTTATGCAGCTATGACATCAAAGTTTGACGCTTTAACTTAGACTTCCATTATATCAAAAGAAGCTGGTTATCTAATGATTTGAATGAATGTATTCTAACTTTCAGCGTTCTATTAACATAATTCACGGCATTTGCTCCGGTGACAATTCCTTTCACGACTATTTCATGCACTAACCCTAACGTCAACCCTAACTCTAAAACTAAACCTAACCGTATTCTGAACTGGAAAACCAAAGACCACCCTAACCCTTTATTTTTTAAGATATTGTCACCGGAGCAACTACAGTCGCCGAATCGTTCGCATTTGGCATATAATTTTACATCCAAAAGTCCTACAATCAGTGATGAGGTCGAGTGGACAACTCGACCAAGGCCGAGGAAGAAATCCTTACCTTGGTATGTGGAGGTCAAGTCGTGGGAGGAGGACGAGAATGGGTCCAAGGCTGAATAGAAGGAGTCCGTGTAGTCCATGGCTGAGGAGAAAGAGGAGGAGGCTGGGTCCAGGAACAACCATAATACATAATTTCATGAGGCAGGTGGAAAAAACAAGAAAGTGCGGGCGGGAAAGAAAGGGAACAAAAAAAAGAAGGGAAGGAAGGGAAAATATGTATATTTTGTATACAATTTCAAGATACGTGTATTAGTTGATTCAAAATATGTAAGTTCACATAATTTTAACTTCAGAAAAAAACCACAATGCTGTAGTCCAATTCCATTGTAAGAAAGGTACACGTTTATCAACTTTTGTACACATTTTTCTCTATCGTGCCCCACATCCATCGTGCATGTGTATACAATGATACTGCCCACCTCCTATGACAAAAGGGCATAACTGACATTTTTTTTTTAAATTGAGTTATATAGTGTAGGGGACTCAGTACATCATGTTAAATATTCAGAACAAAAATATTAATTAGAAGTGTTCCTTTGTTTCATAATCCGCTTGTTAAAAGGACACTGAATAGGGCTTTACGTGTTGAACAAAATACACTTTGCTCAATATCTCCAAAACACCAAAATGTCAGTTATGCCCTTTTGTCATGGGGCAGTATAGCTGTTTAAAGTTGACAATGACACTATTCTTCAAAATTTCTATTCTAGGGTGTTTATTGTAAATTTATGCTGCCCAGACATCAAAGTTTGACGCTTTAACTCAGACCTCCACTATATCCAAAGAAGCTGGTTATCTAATGATTTGAATGAATGTATTCTAACGTTTAGCGTTCTATTAACATAATTTCACGGCATTTTCTCCGGTGACAATTGCTCCAACGATTATTTCATGCACTACCCGGACCTCAACCCTAACACTAACACTAAACCTAACCGTATTCTGAACTGGAAACCCAAAGACCACCCTAACCCTTTATTTTCTAAGATATTGTCACTACCGAGTGTCCCAGAAAAAATGATACACTTTTTAAATGACCCCCAAATAAATATTATTTCAAATTTTTGATAGATACTTGTATAATATGGAAAGCTGAAAATCTCGTTTTTCATATGACACCAAAAGGTCTGAAATTGGTGCATGCTTGAGTGAGCACTGCGCACTTTTGTAAAGGACCTACAAATTAGGTTGAGCAGGAATTGGCTATTCACTTTAACAGCAGATTCATGTTCTCTTTGATTATGTGTGCAGCTAGGTGAAGAATGTTATATGTAAGTTAAAGATCTTAAGAAAACATGAAAGATTACCATATTGGGGTGATGACAGGGAATTGGGATGGTGGGATGAGGGGTGTGGAGGTGGTTGGGGTGTAGGGTGGTGGGTTAAGGGTAGTGAGGGGTGGTGGGTTAAGGTAACGTAACACACCTCCACCACCCCCTCACTCCACAAGGGGTAGTGGGGATGTGCTAGGGTTACCTTAAAGACACTATATAACACTGTCGAAGACACGTTCAAAAAATTGTCACACTATGCTATCTGACATATCTGGCAGTGTTTGAATGGACAAATAAACACCTTAGAATGATCGTTTTAAACAGCAATTTTTTCAGGGCTTTATTTTTAGACCATGTCAGATACACTGGTAGCATGGGGAATCATGCAGCTCAGATTTTTTAAACTAGAAACATTGTTATACAATGCCTTTAAGTACTACCCTCACCGCTTGCCCCTTCCACCCCAATTACCCCTACGACATTCGCACCACCCCACATCCTCACCACTGTAACCACCCCAACCACCTCCTCACCTGTCATGTGTCAGAATTACCTTAATCCACTACCCACACCCCTCCACCCCACCACCCCTACACCACATTCGCAATTTCGCATCACCCCACATCCCCACCACTCCAACCACTCCCATCACCTCCTCACCCCGCCACCCCACTATCCCTTCACTCCAATACATACAACATCAAAGAGAGCTTGAATCTGTTGTTACAGTGGATAACTAATTCCTGCGCAACCTAATTTTCAGGTCCTTTACAAAAGTGGGCAGTGCTCACTCAATCATGAAATAATTTCAAGTTTTTTTGTGTCATAATGAATAAGGACATTTTCAGCTTTCCATATATGTAAATATCTTTCCAAAGTTTGAACTATTTTTTTTTACCTGGGGGCCATTTTAAAAGTGTTTCATTTTTCTGGGACACTCGGTATAGTCGCCGGATCGTTGGCATTTGGCATACAATTTTACATCCAAAAGTTTTACAATCAGTGATGAGGTCGAGTGGACAACTCGACCAAGGCCGAGAGAGAAATCCTTACCTTGGTAGGTGGAGGACGGGTCCTGGGAGGAGGACGAGGATGAGTCCAAGAATGAATAGAAGAAGTCCGTGTAGTCCATGGCCGAGGAGGAAGAGGGGGAGGCTGGGTCCAGGAACAACCATAATACATATTTTCATGCAGCAGGTGGAAAAAAAACAAGAAAGGATGGGCGGGAAAGAAAGGGAACAAAACAGAAGGGAAGGAAGGGAAAGTGCAAAGTATATACTTAAAAAAATCAAAGCAAAATGTGCAGGCTAATTGTCACTAAAGAAAGTGGGATGTCAATTGCGTCCCCATATACAGTACATGCATTATGGTGAAAAGAATAGAAAAATGATGAAGAGACAGAACGGGAAAGATATGAGGACAGACAAAAGGGAAAGGGGAAATGAAGAAAGAATGAATGAATACATGCAAGAATGAATGAATGAATGAATGAATGAGTGAATGAGTGAATGAATGAGAGAATAAGCAAGGAGAACGGAAAAACGGAAAAGCGGAGGAAGAAAGAAAAATGAATGAATGAATGAATAAATAAATAAATGAATGAATGAATGAATGCACGAATGAATGAATGAAAGACAGAAAAGAGTGAGATATAAAAAGAAAAAGAAAGAAAGAAAGAAAGAAAGAAAGAAAGAAAGAAGAAAGAAGAAAAATGAAAGGAAAGCCGGAAAAGGGGAATGAAAGGAAGAACGAAAGAAAGAAGAAAAAGAAACGGAACACAAGATGGAATGAAGGAAGGGAGGGAGAGGAAGGGGGGATGGAAACAATTATAGTGACCACCCACCCCATTTCAAAATTTGAGTTTTGAAAAATATGTTCACAAGTTAGCAAATAAATTTACAGAAACAGTGGGTAATATCAGTTGAGAAACAGTTTTCAAGATCAAATTGTCTTTAGTAACTATTATTCAAGCAAAAGTCAGATTAGGAAAACTGCCACTTGTCATATAAACGGACAAAAACAGTTGGCAATATTACAAAAAAAAAAAACTTCGAAGAAGAATTTTACTTCGGCTGATATAATATATATGAAATTGTAGCGGCCTCGGACCAAGTCATCGATGCCAGAGGTCAAAGCGCCGAGGGTTGAAGGCGAACCCGAGTTGGTGAGTTCAGAGACCGATACCACGGGTAAACCGACTTTGTAGTTGTAGCCAGTGTTGTGATCTCAAGGTCTCGGTCTCGGTCTCGGTCTCGGTCTCGAAAAAACAGATCTTGGTCTCGAAACTCAAAGTCTTGGTCTCGGTCATGGTCTCGGAGGTGCAAGTCTTAGTCTCGACACTCAAGGTCTCAGTCTCGGTCTCGGTCTCGGAACATATAGTCAAGGTCTTAGTCTCGGTGTCGAAATCGAGACCGGGACCATTACTGTGTTGTCTTCTCGAGGTCTCGGTTTCGGTCTCAAGACCAAATTTTGGAAGTCTCGGTTTCGGTCTCGGAAGCAAAAAGGTCCAAGTCTCGGTCTAAACAATCAAGGTCTCGGTCTCTGTCTTGGAACATCTTGGTCAAAGAAATGTATTTCTTTCATTTGAAGCAATACTTAAAAATATAGAAGATTTGAACTATGAGTGCATTGTTCTTGGAGATATGAGCTGCGACACTTTGCCTAATGATAGGCCTAAACCATGGCAAACAAAGCACCTGCTAGAAGTGACTGAAAGTTTTGGCTATGTACAACTAGTAAATTCTGTAGCAAGGATCACACCAACTACCTCCGCAATTATTGACTTAATAATGACCAATACACAAGACAAAATTGAATGGTTGAAGTTGTACCAATAACGCTTAGCGATCATTATCTTGTATTTTGCACATGGGGGGAAAGGCATGTAGAACGTTCCATTGATCATAAGTATAAAATAAGCCGAAATTTGAAAGGGATGGATATGGATTCTTTGAAAGGGGACTTCTCTGAAATATCCTGGGATGAAATTGAGATGGAAATAGATGTAGAAGCAGCATACTCTATGTTTGAAAGACTGGTAAATAAAATAATTGATAAGCATGCTCCACTAAAGAAAAAAAACGGATAAAAAAGAAAGAATCACCCTGGATTGACGAGGAGATTATAAACCTTATTAAAGAAAGAAATGTACTAAAGTGTACTGCGAAGAAATCTGGTGCAGCTGGTGACTGGGAAAAGTACAGATCACCAAGAAATAAGGTTACATCCATGATCCGGAATGCAAAACGAGAATATATTAATCGTAGTATCACAAATAGCTCTGGTATAACCGGTTAAGTGTGGAAATCACTCAGCTATGTCCTTCCTAAAATATTAAGTGTTGAATACTAAGTGTTGAAACAAGGGATAAAGAAATTCACGATAGGAAGGAAATGGCTGAGTGTTTTAATACGCACTTTATTCAAATCGGTAAAAGTATTCAAGAAAGTATCAGGAATGAAATTAACAATGACTACTTTGGTGAAAATGTAAGTGATGAAAATGAATTTGAATTTAAAGCAATTACTGAACAAGATGTACTGAACAGGCTTAGCAACAGGAAAATCAATGGGATTGGATAATATACCTGCAGCAATATTGAAATCAATTGCCGTTTATATTTCTAAACCACTCACATGCATTTTCAATTTGTCACTTCAAAAAAATGAGATTGCTTCAGCACTAAAACGATCTAAAGTAATTTCAATATTTAAGAGTGGTCAGAAATCAGACATGAATTACAGACCAATATCAATATTGCCAGATTGCCGGTGGTATCCAAACTTATTGAAAAAAAATTGATTCAAGTATACACATATCTTCAAACTAATAAAATATTAAGTATGTATCAATCTGGGTTCCGACCAAAACATTCTACAAAAGGTAAAATAATAGGAGTAGTAACTTTAGACTTACATAAGGCCTTTGATACTGTAGACCATTCTATATTATTAGCAAAGTTACGATCGTGTGGTTTAAGCTCTTCTGTTGTTAAATGGTTTCAAAATTACCTTACTGGTCGTGCACAATGCACATCTGTAAACGGTGTTCAATCTAGCCCTCAAACAATAACCTGTGGAATACCACAAGGCTCGAATCTGGGCCCGTTGCTTTTCGTACTTTACATTAATGACCTATCATTCTGTGTAAAAAAAAAAGTAAGGTGTCATTATATGACGACGATATCTGCTTGTATTATGCATATGATGATGTAACCACACTGACCCGAGCCATAAATGAGGATTTGTGTAGAATAGATGGATGGATGAACAAGAAAAAGTTGGCACTGAATGCTAAGAAGTGCGAGTTTCTACTACTAGGATCCAAAAGGAGGTTAAATTCAATGCCTGCCCCGAATGTTGAGATTAGAGGCTCTATCATTCAACGTGTTTTACACTGCAAATATCTAGGTGTGCTAATTGACGAAAACTTAGAGTGAACAAAACAGATTGATGGCGTGTGTAAGAAGTTATAAAAAAATTTATACTAACTTAGACGCATTCGACCATTCACTACAGATCAAATTGCCATGATATTTTATAAAACTTTCATCCAAAGTAAACTTGATTATTGCAGTGTAATTTGGGGGAAATTCTGGTAAAGTAACTTCAAATAAATTACAAAAGTTGCAAAACCGAGTGTTGAGGGTCGTGGCACAAGTTCACTGGAAGTTTCCAAGTGAGTCATTGTTTCAATTGATACAAACAAAATTTAGAAAATGTGTAGACACTGTATCCGAAAGAAGAACTAAGCAGTTACTTTGTATTATGTATCAGATCGTATGAGCACATGCCACCGTTGATTTGCAATTTATTCACATTTAAACACGAGTCATTTGGTTTGAGAATTGCCATACTACAACTAAATATAACAAAACCTCACACAAATTATAAGAAACGTAGCATAAGTTATCAGGGGGCGAAAAGTCCGAATACACTCCCTAACGCAGCCAAAGGAAGTGCATCATATCATACTTTTAAATCATCAATTAACACAATTTATGGCAATTTAATCTTTTAAGTATTTTGGTGCAAAACGATCGAAGAAGGTGATTTAAGTAAGTAATGACACTACATCGAAATCGCTATGTTTTTGTAACGTGTTAGCCTTTCTTTTGTGTTGTACAGTGCGTCCCAGAAAAAAACAGAACCCTAAAACAAAGGCTTATTGTGCGGAATCAGTGGAGCGTATGATTGTAAAAATAAGTTCACAATAAACTTTGACTTATGTTCTTTCAAATGATACATTAAGCAAACTTATTCATCCATGCATCTCTGAGTACCATGACGTTTAAAATTTAATGTGAAAAACCACTTGTTACGCTTTATTGCTTTGACACTGTGCACCCATGAAAAGAAAGAGATGGACTGCGATCACTGGCTATGGTGCGCACAGTGCCAAAGCCAAAAAGCGTAATAAATGGTTTTTCACTTTAAATGTTTAAAGTCATGGTACTCAGAGATACTTGCATGAATAAGTTTGCTTAATGTATCATTTGAAAGAACAAAGTCAAAGCCAAAGTTCATTGTGAACTTATTTTTACAATCATATGCCCCACTGATTCCGCACAATAAGCCTTTGTTTTAGGGTTCTGTTTTTTTCTGGGACGCACTGTATAGGTATACGGGTCGGGGTATCGGGCGGATCGGGGCGTTGGATGGGACGGGGCGTTGGGCGGGTCGGGGCATTGAGTGGGTCGGAGTTTTGGACGAGTAGGAGTCTCTCAATTGGGTTGGGATGGATTATTATGTGTAAATATTTATACTATTGTATTTTTATCTCATATAATGTATATAATGTTGTACTTGTCATTGTATTGATTGTTTTTAACTCACGGACTCACTGAAGAACAGCTGTTTAGCTGAAGTGAGTGACCGTGGAGAAATAAAATAAATGAAATGAAGGTCTTGGTCTCGGTCTCAAAATCAAGACCAAGACTACAACACTGGTTGTAGCTAACCTCGAGCCAAAGGCCTGCTTTGGGACCTCCAACCCTGCTAATAATGCTTCTGAGTAACTGCACAAGAGGGTAGAGAGAAAGAAGACGCTATGAATGGATTGACAACATAAGAGATCGGAGACATGGAATAGATGATGCAGGAAATGTGGCTATCAAATGAATGGTTTACGGCTCTTTTGAGGGCTAGGACATGCTGAACTAAACTGAACTTAACTGTCGAATTCTTACCGGCGGAGTCCATTGCAAATCTGCAAGTGTAGTGGCACTGGCCAAAGAAACTGCAGTAATTGGTTTCGTTCCCATAGTACTCCAGAGGCGTGAGGAGGCTGACGCAATCATACTGACCGTAAGCTGCAAGACAGAAACATGAACAATTATGAAATAAAGGAAATACTGACAATTTGGCTGGACCATTCAAGAGTTATAAATTGTCGCCCTGCTGGCAGAAGGGCGTTAGCAAATGCTCTACGGAGAAGGGCGTTAACAGTAAATTGCTTATAACGTGACAACCATTGGCTTATTTCACATGAAATAAAAGTATTGTGATCCTTCTATTAGTACGTAAGGCGAAAATATGGAATAAGCCTATGGGTTTCAAATTAAAGACAATTTCCTGTTAACGCCCTTTTGCTTAGAGCATTTGCTAACGACCTTCTGCCAGCCGGGCGACGAAATGTTCATACATTTTTACTCTTATTATGGAGCATTATTAAATAGGCAACTCTGTCACTTTTTTGATCAGAGTTTGCAGAGTTGCCACTAGAATCCTCAAAGATACGCATGACTTGATCAAGGTTAAACCAAACTTGCCCAGCCTTTCACTAAATGATCTTATTGTTGTTTATTCACGGGATGTGGATAGATGTCTGGGGTTTCATACCCATTTAAAGGCGGATAAAACATTTCATTGATCATGTTATTAGATACATGCAACTCGGACACCAAAAGCTACACACCACTCTCCGGATGGACGTAGTTTAGTCACACACATACGTTTTGTGTGGAAACGTAAAACCACAACCAAAGTCTATGTTTCATAGTATTTAAGTACAGTTTAAAACTCCGAGTTCGACCCCTATATCTTCAAAGATGTTCTAAAAGGTTCATGTACACATAATGGCCCATCATGTAGTCGGCAACTAACAGGAATAAGCTAAGAAAAAATGACATTGTGAGTATTGTGAGAATTATACATAATGCTAAAGAAAGCCTAAGTAAGGGGTACTGTGTGACACTCCTATCAATGAAGTCTTTGTTACATGTATTTCCATAGAAGAAACTTCTCCGGAGGACCTTATTCAAAAAGTGCATACATTACCACGGCGCCATCAGCACTCGTCGGGCGGCATGTATCGGTCACGTAGGGTCAGTTCAAGGCCAGCGCACGTGCGATCTGGTTGGTTGGCAAGAACCCCAAAATCGTTCTTAACTTATTCCTGTTAGTTGCTGGTTATATCTTCCTTTTATCTCTCATGCAGGTCTGACCATAGATACTATAAAACGAATCTATGGTCTGACCGAACAGGCCAGTGTGGAGTTGCAATTTACCTGTCCAGGGACTCCAAACTACAGATTCTCCGGCCCGCGAATATTTTATTTACACAACTGTTTAGCCATTTTCAGCAAAGTATTTGAAGAAGTGCTCTGGGGTTGGAGTCTAACAGGTCTACGTCCTCGGCGGTCTGCACCATGAGTTCAGTGGTCTGTATGTGATGCATAGCTATAAGCATACAGTGCCACCGTCATGCAGGGCGAACGAATGCCTCGTACATTCGCACGCCAGATTGTACACACTTGGCCGAGGTTGTTGGTGGTGGTGGGTGGGTGTGTAGGGGGGAGGTGGGGCAGTAGTAGATGAACTGATTTGTTTCTTATAATATAAACAATTAAGGCGTAATTTCAAGTAGTAGATGTAATTAATTGTTTCTAATAAATATACCACTATTTATCAGTAATAATTTGCACATGTAGACACATGCAGAATGAATATTTAGGCCAGAAATATGCCCCCTAAAACATGAGTGATAATTAGATAGATCTATAATACTTTAGGTACTTTACAATTTCTCAAATGTCCAGTAGCCTCTTCCTTTACACTAGTCGGATAGCACATACATCCAAGGCAGCTGAAAATACTTTAAAAAAAAGTATAACCCGTAAGCATCAGACTCCTGCAATTTATTGCAATGAACACATGTCGCACTATGGTCATTGTTGCAAGCACTGCACTACACTAGTATTCCACGTCCCTCTGCACCATGTACACTGTGCATTTACATGTGCAGCATAATGTTGTTGTTGTTGTTGTTGGGTTTGGTAAGAATGGCGAACAGTCCGTAGTCAGACTATTTTCGCCAAGTTCTGTACTTATTTGATACAGCTAGCATACAGCATATACAGCATGCAACACGAGCAGTCACGAACATAGTCTGACTGCCAGACCATTATTCTGGAATCAACAGCCAAACCTGTCTTCAGCGGATCATGGCCCCTGCTTCGCAGGGGAGGTCTGAAATTCAGACTATCATGAACACACACTGACCGCCAGCAGTGCGATAACTGTGCGATCCCAAATACCTGCGTCAGTCTTTGCTGCCAGTCGTTTGAAGAGCCTATTTAACCGATATAGCTAAACAGTTGTGTAAATAAAATATTCGCCTCCCGCCCGGGCTGCTTGGTAAACTGGAGACTCGGACTCGAAGAAATCATAGACTCTGGATTTATAGCATGATTTGGAGTATAATGCTCAACTTTGGCTGAAACTACTATAGAATCAATTAAACTATGCAAGGATTCTCTTGTGAAAATCTTGTAGTGAAACGTTGACTCATTCTAAAATAACTAATGTCAATATCCATCATGGTAGGCAAACCTGCTGTGTGGCTCTCTATAGATCTTATTTTCATCGTGCCCCGATAGAATTAAAATACTATTATGTTCATGCTTGATTTTCCTAAAGTAAACAAATTAGAGACAAATCCTTTCAGCTGGGAGATCCCCTGAAGCTGGTAGTTGGTATATATTCCAATACATTTCGTTCTTGGGGCATTTTCAAGTGTTCCCAATCATGTCACTAACCTTAGATATACGTGCACAAATCATGCGGCCAAGTAGCTCAAGAGCGTTAGGCGCTGTTCGTTGCAATGACACGAAAAAGTGAAAAATAATGTTGAGAATTAGCTAGGTAGGAAAATAAATCTTAGCTCAAGGAAACAATGTTTAACATGAGAGCTCAACGCTAGGCTAGAAAATGTGCAACGTCAAGTAAAGCCTGAAAATAGAAGATATCGGAGAAATGGCTCCAGAACGGAATTCTCTGTATGTGCCGATAACGGTGACCAAAAAATATGCAAAATCATTCGGTCTTCATAAAGAAGACCGAATGATACGTTATAAATATTTATGTATGCATCAGATGCACATCAGAATGTAAAAGGTGTAAGTATTCTTTCAGCAGAACTTTAAAAAGGCCATTAATACAGCCTTCCATCACTACATTAATGGTTGCTCTCGCATGTGTCTCGCTAAGACCTATCCCACTCTTCAAAGATCTTTGGGTTTATGAGGTCATTCGGGACACACTGAACTGGTCTATATACCGCGGTTGTGAATTTATATACCTCGGGAGCCTCCAACACTTTTGCGATCACAAACACGCAAAATACCGCATCATGAGCAAGAAAAATAAGAATAAAATGCTTGAAATAGTTGGGTTGACAAAGTCAGGTAGCACCCACCATTTAAAGCACGACACAAAGAATTAAAGAATTTGACATGGATGGTTGCGCAATAATAAAAGGAACTTTCGGTGATTATCGTAGCACACAGCCGATGGAAAGGAGGTCATATAGTCCGGCGGTTAAGTCGAGTAATTGTTCACTTTTGTCTAAAAGCACCAAATTTGGCACAGATGTTGATTTGTACATAAAACGCAAATTCTGATATTGGGCCCTCAAAAATTTTGCCCAGGAGAGCCGTGGCAGCCATTTTTCAAAATGGCCGCCATTCAGAATTCCTGAAATATAGAATATGCCATTCCTTGTCCATTTGTAGTGAAATTGGGCACCATATGTACATACAATTTTGTTATAAGTGATTGGGAATCATTTTTAGACATCATTATAATCAAATAATTCCCAAAGTTGCCAATTTGAAGAAGTTTGTATAAAAAAAATAATAAAATGAGATAAAAATGTAAACCAGAAACGGAAACATTTGAAAATAACGCTTTGGTACTTGTATCAATTTTTTTTCAGTGTAATTTGTTGCAAAATAATTTATGGTGTTGCCAATTTGTAGACTGCAAAATCATTAAAATGAAATATATAATGTATACGAAAAAACACAAAAATGATGATGATGATGATGATGATGATGATGGTGATGATGATGATGATGGTGGTGATGATGATGATGATGATGACGACAAAGATGATGACAATAATGATGACAATAATTATAATAATAATGATAATAATAATACTAATAAAATAATAATAATAATATAATAATGATGATGATGATGATAATAATAACAATAATAATAATAATTATAATAATGAATATATTACTTCAAACTATACCATTAAAAGTATTACGTGCATACATACATACATACATACATACATACATACATACATACATACACACACACACACACACACACACACACACACACACACACACACACACACACACACACACACACACACACACACACACACACACACACACACACACACACACACACACACACACACACACACACACACACGACTACGACAGACACACACACACTCACACACACACACACACACACACACACACACACACACACACGCACGCACACACACACACACACACACACACACACAAACATAACATATAAGCCCTACATACAAGTATGATGTACATACACAGTATATGAATGCTAGTACACAAATACTGTAGATACACACATACACATGTAAACACTGTACCAGAGACCACCATGTATTATACACGACACACATCTACAAATTTATGCATTAGGTACAGAGAGACACAGACAAATAATCCAGCCTCATAGCAGAAGAGACATTCTAGGCCTATATCTTTCTATTTCTCTTTAGAGGGATATATACTGTACCATAGCACAATTGTTCTAAAATGTTGGAATTTGTATCAGGAAGGAAAATGTCATATCCGAAAAGGTCACCCTCGCACACTACCTACATCCTACATTGTGCACAGAGTATATGATATAGTCTGACCACGGTCTGAGCTGACAGGCCAGACTTTGACCCATTTCTCTCCCACCACATTATATTTTATTCTTGATAAAACTGACCTCAATGTGGCCCTGATGTCACTGATAAATTATCTGTTTCGTCTCCCTTCTCACTTTTTAGCTTTTTTAGCTAAATGGTAAAAATGGTAAATGGTCAAAAATTAATTTCTATGCAATTACGTTTTTTTAGATACAGTTCCGCCTCGATTATACGGCCATTGATTATACGGAGATCTCTGTTATACAGACAATGGGCTTATCAGTCATTACCTGTAATTGATACACCTTTATCAGAAGTGTACACAGAAACATGTTGGTTATCAGGGACAATAAATATAGTGTCACATGTGGGAGGTCTGTTGCAATTTGTGCATGGTCTTTGGGTTGTTTATACAACAACTTATGGCATGTGTACCTCCCCCATATACTGTGTTTGTACATTATCTCTCTTATCCGGCCATATCACTTATCTGGATGGCTGCTGGTCCCAATGTAGCCGGTTAATCGAGTTCGAACTGTAGATATGATGCCCTGAAAATTGCTCGTTGTAAAACTCTACCATTTTTTAGAAATTGCTCAAAATATAAAATGTCAGGAGGGGACCTAACATTTACCCCAGATAAACTACATACTGCTACATGTACATGTACATGTTGTCCTATAATTTTAACATCATAATTTGTCATTAATTAACAATTTTCAGTGGGTTTGAAGTTGTTTTCCGATGTCTGGGGTGACAATTTAGAATTCTTTGTGAACGATTGTCGACTGATGAAAATTGACTTGTAACATGGTAGGAATAGATTTTTGCACAGAAGAATATTTCACAGAAATATCATGCAGAGAAGAGTAGCAATTATCATTTTCAGGTAAGCAACAAGAGTTTAGAGTCACATGTATTCACAATTATATCTCTCAACTGTAAAGACTCGATTTTCAGGTGACACTCGGGGTACCTGCCCGAAAATTCCATTGGGTGCCCTAAGACAAAATACCCCAAAATCCTACCCCTAGTGGTGACTACACAAGGTCATGGGTGAACATGGACAAAGCTCCTTAACCTTTGAACTTTGAACTCCAAAATCCACTTGATTCTTTGTTGTATCATAGTTTATATTTGACAAAAATTGGATTAAAGACAAGTCCCTGTGATCACAGAATTCTAAAATTTGATCAGTTCATCATTCTATCATTCAGTGTGTATCAAAAATCGTTACACTTTTTGAAAAACTTGCCAAATTACTAGTTACCAGTTTGCAAAGTTGCAGCTAAGTAGCACTGTTAATTAACAATATGAAAGAAGGAAGGACGCTGAGCAGACGCTTATTAAAAAAAAGCTATGTGAAGACAGAGGACCCAGCAGAACTCAAACACGTGCACGATACTAGGTCAACTTCTTAATCTGAAAACAGGAATATTACAATTTCCACAACAGCCTCCTAATATTATTATTTCAAGTACATCATCATTCAAGCAATGTGCAGGGCATAATCCGACTGATGAAGCTGTCTGCAAAAAATTCCCAAAAGGTTACAAATATTATAGTATGGGGGAAAGGGCCAATTGTACGATTTATTTTGTTCACCTACCAGGTCATTTCTAAATTTTATGTTGAACTCGTCTAATTTCCTTGTTTCAAAAGAAGGCTTCATCATAGCCATGTCAAGGTCACTTTGTGTAAACATGCTGGCTATTTTGAAACGTGATATGGGTTTCATCTACCCTGTTGTTGATGAAGGCTATATTACTTCGGTTTATTTCCAAAACTGGTTAACCGACTACGAAAAGCTGGTTATCTTTGG
>JZLH01S0021906.1:3053-13202 GCA_001188425.1 Eucidaris tribuloides | reverse complement strand
TGATGCTCCGGTGGAGCTTTTCAGAGTACCAAATCCAGATCCAGATCCAGAAGCAATCAGTACGCTTCGCTGGTTCGTGCGAACGTATCCATAACTGTGTTCTGCAATTTGAGCAAAATTTAACCTCGCGGAAAGAACAATATTCTGGTAGCATATCGTTATAGGTTCTTTTTCATAAAACAACAAGTTCGTGACGTATGGATCTCAAACTTTCAACGCACCATTTGGAAGTACTTAACTACCGTTTGGTAATAATGATAAAGGGAAATGATGGTCTTGCCAATCCTGAAATCTATCTTTAATGTTCGGTTTTTTGAAAGACTTAAATCCAGTTAAATTATCTTGGTAGGTCTGCAATTGTTATTTCAACTTGAGATCTGGTCATTTCAACTAGTTTCAAGTATATGATCCAACCCGAAAACTTTGACAAAATATTTGACTAGATAATCTGGTTTAGTTGAAACAAGTAGTCAACTGCAAGTTAAGGCTTAATATGAATTGCGAAGTAAGACTCAAGATTTTTTAATGTTAATCAGGTTAAATACGTTGTAACATGCACAAATAAACCTAATTCAATCGTTTGTACACTAAATATGTGTTATTATGGGTCACCTCTTAGAAAAGTAAGGAAATGCAAATATGAATTTAATTTTTGCATTGCTTTTAAACGAATATCTTGGTGGCGAATACGGTAAGGTTTTGGACAGTCAAACTCTGGTCCCGGGTTCAATTCCCGGTCAAGGCGAGGTAAGGTAAAATTAAATTTATCGATAGGGAAATATTGGAATAACTGAAATTCTAAAACTCCATTAGAATGTCATTCCTGATGGAAAGTTGATTTTTTTTCTTAATTAATAATTGATTATCTTTCAAATTGACTAGTTTCTTGTTAAAAGTGACTAGATATTCTAGTCAAATTGTAACACGATATCTAGTCACCTGACGCGACTAGATTTTAGTAGTAGTAGTAGTGGTAGTAATAGCCTTGGCCTTGGCTTTTGACGGGGATGAATATCGGTCTGGCTTCATACTTGAAGTTGTCACTCTAACAACCACCCCCACTCCCCCCCCCCTCCAAAAAATCCCGTCAAGTACAAACACGTCCACAAACCCTTCACCTGGTGAGTGTGTCATTCATATAGTGTTAATTTCGTATTTATCCAAATTAATTGGAGATGATATGCAGTTTGTAAAGTTGATCCGGCTCCAATTATGCCCAAGGGTATTGGAAAAACTGCAAAACACGTGTAATTGAACAAAGAATGCTTGTAATGATACCTCGAATTGGATATTATCAATCACATTGATAGCAATTGAATTTGTTGCGTTGACTGCCATTTCATTAAATTACAAAAAAATGCAACATTACATAAATTTAATTTCCGTCAGACCAACAACCCGCGCAAAAAAAATAAAAAAATAAATAATGGGATCGACAACATCAATTTGACAGAATATAACGATAATACCGTCATTGGTCCTCGATTGTAAAATTAATGTAACATGGTCGATAAATTTACAATATATTTTTCCTTTGAGTAGGAACTTATTACAATTGTCTTATCAAACAACCTAAATGGTGCCTATAATATGGTGTCGCAATTGTGAGAAAATGGTGCTAAATTGAACCATTTATTCTTAGAGTGAACGGTTGTGTATAATGTATACATCAAAATCATTTCTCCTTGCAACAAAAAAAAAACGAATTTATATAAACTATTTTAATTCTAAAACAGTTTTCCCGTTTATATTTCAATATTATACTGTAAAAGTCTACTAAAGAAATTTGGCGAACTAAAATTATTTCTTTCCAAAATTCAGAATGATTTTTCGTTACTTGGTCTTTGCAAAACTTGGCTGAGTGACAAGCAAGACAATTCCATATTATGCTTTTGGATGGATAACTTTGTCACAATTAAAAGAAATAAGAATTCAGGGGTGGAATGGCTCTTTACATTTCGCCAACAAAAATGATAAATTCAAACTCTTACCTGATCATAATTTATATGACCACCACTATTGAAACTCTTTTTATTGATACAGAATTATTTACTAAAACGGGAAATCCGCAATCACGTCGTCAGGAATGTTTACACACCGATCATGCCCTTATTTCGTCCTCTTCCATCCACGTCAAAACTTGTTTTCAAATGGGTGATTTACAATAGTCAACTTATCAAAAAAAATTATGAACATAATTTGCTTTGCCAAGATCATAATGACAAACTGTTGTCTCAATATATAATTCCAGTTGTCACCAAACCCAAAGGATCCCAGATACATGAGATTACTGCGCTTCAATCCACAATATATTCATGAGTTCCCGTTTAACCATTTGGTCCAATATTTATCTGATATAACTGATCACCTTTCAACATTTATGAGAAAAACCCCACTTACATCAAAATAAGATATGGTAAAATAACAGTTTAGAATAGTAGATAAAAGAAAGCCTCAATGATGATCACTAATAAGATGTTATAAATCGCGTGATGACGTCAACATTCAGTTATCGTGGTTATAGACAGAAGGTTGGAATATGTTTTTCTACTAAATTTCAGTTTTCAATTATATCAAAAATATGTTTCTTGTTCTGGAGTAGAGCCAGGTGCGGCGCTACAGGGAGAGGGCAGCCGCCCTACTTTGTTTAAATTATTAAAATGACTGGAAATTTAGCGGTATTTTTTTTTAATTTCGTCCCCCTATTGTTGTTGATTTGGCTAGTAAAAGAATGGCGGCTATTTTTTTTAATCGTCGTGGGCCTCCTGCCCCCCGCTCGTCGGACGCTGTTTGGCTGGCAGTTTGGCTAGTAAAACAATGGCTGGCAAATTTTTCCCGACGGATTTCGCCCCGCCTTAAATTTTGCCCTGGCGCCGCCCCTGAGTAGGTTTCATTTGAATTTAATAACGATCTGTTTTACATGGGTGATTGATCATTATTTAAGAAATTTGCACTTTAAAACAGGCTATGCAAAGAAGTAAAAATATTCCAAAATTTTGTCCATGACTGTATCTTTCGAATTTTTATATTTTCCTTATTCCAACTTAATGTACGAAAGGGTGCCTACGATAAGTTACAAAGACTGTCCAAACTTAACTTGAACAGTTCAAACAAAAACACACGAGAAGTCGAAATAACATCAATACCTTCTGAACAATAAAAAGAAGCCTCAAACTGTATCATAGATCAACATTAAGGATGACTGCGTTCAAGACCCAAATCTAAAGGCAAAATTCAATAATTGATATTTTTTTTTTTTTACAAACGTAGGCCTGATCTAGCCGAAGATATACTTCTTTTCAGTATTTTATTGGACTCCGAAATAGGTAAAACACTGGGGATTTTCAGTTTTAGAGGGCAAAATTATTGCTAAAGGTAAATGCTTATTTTTTCTTAAATTCTTGAAACAATTCGAACTTGGAAAAAAGACCGTTAAAGATAAAATGAGCTACTTTTAAATGAGAAATTTGTATCTTTTGTGCAAGGTAACATCTATTCTAATACATGGGATGTGTTACGCTGACGAGTGTATGTGTCTTTTAAACCTTGTAACCTTGATGATCAATCTTCCAAGTTGAAAAATGTGTAAAGGAGATCAAACAGTGTTCTATTGCAAATGGTCTCAAATTAAATGATCAAAAAACTGAGATTTTACATCTTTCATCTCGATTTCGCAAAAGGATGCAGTTTCCAGCCATTAAGATTGATAATACGTCCACTGTGCCCACTACAAATGCCAGAAACTTAGGTGTAATATTTGATGAAAATATGGTCATGAACAGGTTTATTTCAGCAAAGTGTAAGGCAGTATCATTTGCTTTGTGTAAACTTGGTAAGGTCCGTCAATTCTTTGATGCAAAGACAACTAAGAAGTTTGTATAGGCTCTAGTGACATGTCATCTAGACTATTGTCCAAATATTAATGGGTGTCTGGAAAGAGAACAAAAACACGTGTGATTAGAAAAAAAATAATGCTTGTAGTAATAATTCGAATAGCATGTCATCAATCAAGTGGACGCAATTATATCCGCGTTGATTGTCACTTGATATTAATCCACAAAGACGAGGCATTACATAGTTTTCATTTCACAAATAGTTGTGGGATCGACAATATCTATTTGACAGAATTTATAGATTATTCCGTCATTGTTACTCGATTTCTAAATAGATATAATCTTCCAGATGAATACATAAACTTTTCCCCGTCAAGTACAAACTAGTTACGATTGTTTTAATTTGACAGGGTTTTGTGACACACCATCATTATAATCATAAGAGGTATACCAGTCCAAAATGTGCACAAGCAAGGTATGAAATTTATGATGCTTGGTTCTTTTGTATGGAGTTCTCAGCTGCAGGTCAGCCATGAATGTCAATTTCAAACTTTTCTGAGGAGTTTAGTTGTAATAACACCAGGCTCATTGATTAATTAGAATATTAATTTTCACCAGGCGTGCCATTTCATTATTTATATCTATTACAACACACCATTCGCATTAATACTCTTTATATACGTAAATGAAAAAAAAATGTCATTATATCCGGGCCATCGATTCCGATCAACGTGCGAGGGGGTTATTGTTCAATTGATGATTGTTACACTACATTTTGATAATGTATACTACCCTATTTATCATCATTATACCGGACCATTTGCTATAAAATGTGATACGAATTTTCCGTATAATTGGCAAAGGGCTCAGTGTTTCAATCAATAAAATAGACCTACGAGCTATCCATTGTGTTATATTTATTGGTTACAATGCATTATTGGCAATGATACGATATTGTTTATTATACCTGGACCATTAATTGCGAAAAAAATATGATACTATATTCCGTAGAATGAGTCATTGGGTCTTCCATCTCTCTCTCTCTCTCTCCCTCTCTCTCTCTCTTTTACGTATCTGTTAGTAACGTATCTGTTGGTAACGTATCTGTTGGACAAAAAACAAAAGTGTGTGTCTCGCTAAAATACATGGGCAGTTTTCTTAGACTTTGCATATGCTTACTAGTAGAGGGTGTGCGCCTTTACTCGCAAGGATAATACTACTTGGTAATCTGTAATATTTATAGTATTATTGAAAATATAGGTAACGTATCTGTTGCTAATTTTTTTGTGTTCACGACTTTACTTTACTTGAAACGGGATATTGTCTTAACGCCAAGCCGTCTCAAGTAATCACTTTTAAATATTCATGTTGGTAGACTAGAGGAATGTTGCGGGGTAATATTACATATTGTTTTACTTATTTATAGGACACAAGATCGGTTGATATTTTTAGTTAACGTATCTATTGCAAATTGCGGGACAAGCACTGTTGACACGGTGATGAAAGGTAGCATCGGTGTACTGGACTGAAAGTTATGGCAAAAGAACGTGTATACAGTTGGCAACCATGATAGGGTAATCAGTCATTTCTTCACAGACTTTTAAGATGTAATTTTTTACGTTTCTTAATAGACCTCAAGGTGGGGACCCAAATAGCTCCCATATAGGCTCGTGTAGAAAGCCAATTTTTCAGTATTTAATTTATTTGAAATGCTTTTTTCGGTCCAAAAAGAGTATTTGTCCTAGGGTGCCCCAAGGAGTTATTAAAAGATGGGTGTGACAAGCATTGTGGTATTCTTTCCATTGACAATATCCCCGGGGGACAGAAAAATGCCTAAATGGGACACTTTAGCTGAGAATGGGCCTTATTCTTATTTTTGGGCAATACCTATTGTTAAATTTAACACCCGAGATAATCGTTGCCTACACGCAGGGGCGTTGATCTGTGTTTCAGATTGGGGGGCAAAAGTGAAAAAGGTCAACAATTTTCGGCGCGCTCCGCACGCCAAATTGCAAAAGAGAATTTTGCGCGCGAGGCGGGCCGAAAATTTGATACTTTTGTATATTTGATGGTATTTTTATGCTAAGTTTAATGGTTTTATAGTGCTTTCCAATGCTTTTTAAACATATCCTTGTATTGCATATTATGATTTTTTCCAAGTTGTCAAATTTATTTGGGAGCAAACCGATATGTTTGCCTCCAGGATCGACGCCTCTGCCTACACATATCCGTGTCCTGTAACTGAATATAAAGTAAGGAGTATGCCCATCTGGACAAAAATAATTTGACGTGTTTCGGAAAATCGTTTGCTGAGTAGTCAGCCTCGACCAAAAATAAGTGGCCAATATATCCTGATATCGTAAGAAAGTAAAAAATTAAATCAATGATATAATTCCTAAGCTGATAGTCAGCTGTTCATGATATCGTTTTTCGAGAAATTTGATAAAATTTTACTCCTTCGATTCACACTGGGGATTTGTATGTGAACTGCTTGTGTATCTCACTGTCAACATTGGTAATGTAGAGAAATCAATACTATTTTCACACTTTGCTATGTATATTTGTAGTGAAAGCCATACCCTTATTGACCCCAGCGGGATCGAGAAACTATAGCAAACGATAAAACTATAAAATCCTTTAAGGTATAAAATTCCATTTTAACATAATCAATACTCGTAGCTGTTTTACTGCTCAGAGAATACATACAAGGGGAAGCGTTCAAATATTTACACTTCAGTGAGAATTATACTCGTATAGGTACGTTTATTTGAAACGACGGTTATTTATAAAGGGAGAAGGCACCGACCACTAACAGGGATAAGTTAGAAATAACACTGAGATAATGATAGTTGTGAGAATAGTGGTACATGGTGATAAAGACAGACCAAATAGGGGGTACTGTGTGACACTTACCCTCAGCAAGGCCCTATCAATCAGTTAATTACTGTTAATTTCATGTCTTCGCAAGTTTTTTCTTAAGACAAACCTTGGCCGAATTCAGCTACAGGAGGAGGAGCGTATGATTAAAAAACGTGCATAAATTAATATATAATGACGACAGTACGATGATACGCATGCGCGAGATACGTCACGCACTGGCGTCACGAGTAGAGATATACACAGTTTCGACGACGCGTCGTACGCAACCGATGTCCAAAATTATCGAATCGCACGCTTTTTATTGTTATTATTATGAGTTGCCGTAAAATGGATACATCACCTCCACGAAAAAGAAAATGAAGAGGACCTGCTTTAGGTGGGGGAAATAGGTATTCGCCTTCAGAAGCTATGCGTCGTCGACAGGAGAGTAGACGGCAGTAACACCAACAGACGATACACATTGGGAGCGAGAAAGATCGCTGGGTAGATGCCCGTAATGCTGAGGGCATCTAAGAGAACTCGAAGTTTGCCACGTACTAGTACTTGTTAGACATGTAATTTGAAAAGTGGATTGTAATCGTGTTTAAAATGTTTTGCGAGCTTGATAATATTTGCACTTATAAAGAAATCTCAATTTTATGATAAATAAAATGTTACCCGGGCCCGTATCGTACGGTCATTGCCATGTTTTTCGGTAGCGACACGCTATACCACTCGGGTGCGGGGAACTCCCGGCCGCTGAACTGACTGTGGCTGCTGTCCGACTCGTCGGTGCGGCTGGTCTGACAAATAGACAAATAGGCCCCTACACTGTAATTGTTTGTTTCCCATCCTTCTTTCTCTTGCCTCTATACGCAGTGTGTATATTGTGTGTGTTTGTGTTTGTGGTTGATATACATGTGTGGATATTCCGGACAAAATCGTGTTGTGGTGGTGGAAGGATGACAAATGAAAACAAAAAGTTGGTAACTTGAAGTTTTATTATCACTGTTCCCATCTACTGAATCACAACTTTACGCAAGGAAATTATGTTCAGGGCAAAATTAACTTACTCCAATTTCTGTTGTTCCTCTTCATCTCGTTCACCATCACCCCTCCCCCAACTCACACACACATACACACAAACACACACACACACACACACACACACACACACACACACACACACACACACACACACACACACACACACACACACACACACACACACACACACACACACACACACACACACACACACACACACACACACACACACACACACACACACACACACACACACACACACACACACACACACACACACACACACACACACACACACACACACACACACACACACACAATATGTTTCAGGGCAAAAATAACTTCCTCAAAATATCTGTCGTTCCTGTAGCGTTCAATCTCGTTCACGCTTCCATCTCCACCCCCCCCCCCCACGCAAAATCCAGGGGGACAGGGGACATGTCCCCCAGACGATTTGAAGGTGGGAGGACACAATATCAAATGTCCTCGCCCCCCGAACACACCCCGTTTGGGAAAAAATTGCGTCAGCATCAAATATTTCGTTCGCTACCACCCCCCCCCCCCCCCCGGCTTGGGCGAGTTATTCGGCGCTGGCGTGACTGGAGAAATGTTTGGACCTTCGATTTCAAAATAGATACAATTTTGATTATTCGTGCATGTGGTTAATATATACCAAGTCTTTGTTTTCAAACTGCAACTGCATGATGGTGTTAACTCATTGTTGACGACTAAATACAAGATACATCCGGCAGGAGTATAATTATTATGAATGATTGTTATATTGAAATTAAATCGTCTCTAATGAGTTAATAGAGATAGTCAAACAATACCGTACAAGAAAGTGGCTCTTACCTAGTAGAATACAGCTGTTGATGAGTAGGGTGATGGGCAGCCAAAACGTCATTGTCGCTTTCATCCAATTCGATTCAAACGCCGCAAATAAATGCCGGCAGAACGCAAATCTTAATCTGCCATACAGTAAGTGCATTCGCCAAATTAATCGCTTGTATCCAAAGTGAATTATCCAATGGCACGGCAAAGTCGCGTATTTGCATCCGATGAGGCTGGTAGTGTATGGTCCGTCTGCCTGTCACTTCGCCTTGAGGTCGAATACTTGTTGCTGGAACGTTACCGAAAAATCCATCATAGAAATAGGTGATAATATGTACGTCACGGTGCGATTACCTGCGCGTATCAAACCAATTCAGGAACTCCACGTTGAATTATGTTTTACACGATTTGATTGGAACACGGAGCAAGTAAGCTTGTGAATGACAGATAATCACACAGCCTTTTTTTAATCCACTCTGTGCCAAAAATGTTAAAATTGGGATTGAATTTACATTAACTCTTTCTAACCGAATAGATGATTCGGTCGAATGTAATGTGATTCCGGTGAAACTAACGTCGAAACCAACAATGAAAGGAGCACAGCATTAACTTCAATTGCCCATTTTGTAAGTGTAAGACTTTCTGAAATAGTGCAATATGTCGCTCCTGTTAGTAATCGTCGTGAAGAGAGAACTTGGTGGCACTAGGAATAAAAAACAAAGAAATTAAACATGAGTATACATACGGGTTATACAACACATAGTCTGATATAGTGCTTCATCGCTACCGTACGATAGATCTATTTGATCATTAGTCCAGTATAGTGGGGTGGCTTAACGCCAATTTTTTGGATTACCATTATTTGGTGGATAAAAGCACCATTTTTGATACAGAGCTTCCTTATGGACTAACTCTAGATTTTAGAAGGGCTACCACCCAAACCAGGGTTGGGATCAGGGTCAGGGGATGTGTTGGGCATAACCCCCTCCCATGGTACAGAAATGTGGATTTTATGCAAATTGTGTCATATGTGAGCTGTATTGTGGAAATTATGCACAAAGATATTTATTTATGATGTGATGAAAACGGACAGAAATGCCCGGGCGTGTAACCCTATCCCACACCATGCTCCACGACCCCCCACCCCCACCCCCACCATGGCCAAGTAAATAGTCGTGTAGCTATATTGGCGTAACAAGGTAGGTAAAAGCTCCATTTTTGGTAAAGAGCTTCCTTCGTTTGTTTGTTTATTTGTTTATTTAATCATGGTTAAAAAAATGCTATTAGCCTTGAAAGCTATTTTTCGGCAAGTCCGTAAAATTACAAAGGACAGTATTACATAATTGAAACAAAACAAACAAATATATACATATTTATACACATTGATTGAAAACATATATACATTACAAAAAAAGTTAACAAACGTACTTACGGAAAACACCAAACACTAAAAACCTGCAATAGGTAAAAAATTAACATTCAAAACAAAGTAAATGAAAAAGGTGTTCATTCCCTAACATAATGATTGAAATTGGGCCGTACGCATAAAAAATAGTAATTGCTTTTTCTAGTCTATTGC
>JZLH01S0021902.1:0-10521 GCA_001188425.1 Eucidaris tribuloides | reverse complement strand
AAAAAAAAGGGAAAAGAAGGTAAAGAAGAAGAATGGGAAGGAGAATGAGGAGGAGGAGGAAAAGGAGAAGGAGGAGGAGGACAACGAAGAAGAAGAAAAACGTGTATGTGTATTATAAATAGTTTAATCGAGCATAAGATTTTTGTTATCAATTCTCTATGTTGAATATGGTAGACTCTCAATTTACAGATTCCTAATAGCAAGCAGGAATAAGCCACATTTTCAGCTCACCGCTTGACAACACCTAACCGGCTAGTTGGCAAGAGCCATATGCATATGCATGGGTAGGGTAGGGTGGGGGGGGGGGGTATTTAGGGCATTCAAAGAACCCCTTTTTAAAATAACACCCCACTTTTATGCTGAAAACACCCCTTTTCAGCCATTGAAATGTTAGGTATAGGACACCATTTTCCTCCCCCGGATGACCGGGGAAAATTTCTGACCTGATAGACGCTTGCTCATTACACCACAAGTAAATGATCCCATAGTCTGTCAGACCATTATTCTGGAATCTACAGCCAAACCTGTATCCATCATAGTAGTCTGACAGGAAACGTACATTTCTAGTTACATAAAAAAATCCACAAAAATAGCTCTCCCAGAGAAGATTTATCGGTTCTTATCTGTCAGGTCAGCACTTATGTAATGTGATTAGCTGATCGCCTGAGGCAAGGGCCACTTTGGATGACCATAGTACAGGCAGTCTAGTGTATGGTAGTAACAAGTGATTGACACTTTCAGTCCAGAACAGGTGGTAGCCTATAAATAAGCAGTTTGTGTATGTGAGTGGCACCAAGCAAGCCGTTATCTGATCACTCTAATGAGATAGAGAGTCAAAGAAGCCCCATACAAAGCAATGGTAGTTTCTGGATTTTTCAGGAAATCTTGTCAGAAAAACAAGAGATAAGTTAAAAGCCCCCAAAGCGTTTTCGTTCAGACCTTCCGCTCCGCGGAAGGCCCCTGCTTCGCAGGGGAGGTCTGAAATTCAGACTAATGATCCCAGGAAAATCATTCCAGCTTGAATATACTCTCTAGTATGTACTGACCAATGTTTCAACTCATTTAGTTCTTGAAGCATTTTGGGATTTCTCCTAATTATGTTTAGTGCCTAAAGTATCCCTGCACTTGTGCGTCAAGCAAGTCAATTGCATCCCCCGAGATCAACTTTCTTTCCATGATACATTACGAGAAATCATATGAAGTATGGTGTCAAAGATAGCACACTGTGGTTTGTGACTTCACTGAATTCCCAGTATTAAAACAGGGTTCCCAGCATTTCAAGAAAACAAAATTCCCTGATTTTTCCCTGATGAAGTCTCAAAATTCCATGATAATTATTTCAACTCATTTCCAGTTTCACATCCAATGGATGTTGGTTTGATATGCAACAAAATATAAAAGAATCTGACAAGACTACTTTGGATTTTTGGGCCAATCAAAATTCCCCGACTTTTCCCTGATATGAGGCATTTTTATCAAATTCCCTGACTTTTTCCTGACTTAAAAAAGTAAAATGATTTTCCCTGATTTCCCTGATGGGCTGGGAACCCTGTAAAAAGAGCAGGTATATTCCAACTTCTTACTTTTGTTGATTCTATGAGGAATTCCTCCTCCAATGGTGACATAATATTCTCCTCCACAAGTGCTGAGATGAGTCTCTGGGTCAGGGTTCCAAAAGGGCAAAGGTCATCATCAGGCCTGCAAGACAAGGGAGAAATGACCCATTTCTATCTAATATTCACACTGCAATTCCTACTGGATGTATTGTTGTTTACAATTGTATTCATGTTCTTTTCATCTTTTCTTCTTTCTTCAATTTTTAAATTCATTTGTCTATTTAATTTATTTTTATAAATTATTTATGTATTTATGTATTTATGCATCTTTATTTATTTATTTATTTCATTACTGTAGTTTTTGGTAAAAGTACCTTATATCTTAATTCCATTTACCACATTTGACTTAAAAAAAAAACTGTCAAATTTTGATATCTGTAACAGGAAGGATCATGTAGCTAATGCAGCGTTTACACTATGTTCCCGGCGGCCACGGCAACCACGTTTCAGGCCACCATGGACAAAACGGGATGGACTTGAGACCACGCCGAAAGACCCGCTACGGATCACCTCCAAGGGCTGTTATGGCCTATAACGTACGGTCGAGTTTTATTGCATTCCCCTCATTTTCCTACGGCCTACTAGGTTTCTCATCCTCACCGTGACTACCGTATTAAATTTTTTGACGGTTAAAAAATCTGGCCCGGTATCCACGGCAACACGGAGTGTCACGTTTACCCAGCCCGTCCTCCCGCTTGGTCTCACATCCATCCCGTTTTGTCCACGTTGACCTGAAACGTGGTTGCCGTGGCCGCCGGGAACATAGTGTAAACGCGGCATAAGATTTTTAAAACTATAAACATTGTTAAATTATGCCTTTATTTTAGGCTATAACACATGTGACCTTTGAACTTTGACCCTCACTGACCTGTCAGCTTTCTTCAGCATTGCTTTGGCTTCCTTGCTGTTTGGAGATGCACCTTTCTTCTTGTCTGTGATTCTTCCGCCTGAGAAATTGGGAAAATAATTCAATTTCAATTTTTATATCCACTTTTCATAAAAAACAATATACAATTAAAACGTGGAGAAATAACAATTATATACAAACATACAAATTACAATGAAATATGAATTAAGTGGTGGGACCAACAAAAGTATTCTTAAAGACTTGGCGAGATTGGCCCCTGAAAGTATGGTACACATAATTAAGAAACAAATCCAGTGATGAAGAAGTATTAAACTTTTCATTACAGAAAATTCTGTTAGTTACTTGAGAAAAGTAGTTTATCTTCCAAAACATGACATTTATCCTTAATTGTTATCATTATTTTTTTCCAGATCTTCAAATGGTGACTACACCTGTACCACAAATTTTTGTAATAGTTTGATAAAGAGGCTAGAAATGAACTATGTCGATTGACAGTGGTAATATGTTTTTTCACTTTATGATCATGAGATGTCTTATTTATAGAACTATAGAACCACAGGAAATATTTTTTACAATAGTTAATTCTTGGCAGTGTACACAATTTTACACAATATTTCAAAAGATGTTTTCCAAGAAATAAATAAAATGTGCAGTGGGTAATCTCTATCTCATTACTGAGATATGTACCTGTGATATCAGCAAAGTAAGATCTGTTTTGAGATGTTGTAGGATTACATAGGGATAGCGCATAGGGATAATATTTATATTGTGATATGTGCGATATAAAAACAGTTCATTATTATTATTATTATTACATGCCACAATATATGAACAAATTGACACAGACATTGAAATAATCACAATAACATCCCTTTCCCCCTCTCCTGACACAAAGAATTCTTGTCAGTTTGGGTTCCTTACAATCACAGCAGTTGACTATGATAGATTACTGAAGTTTGACATCACTCTGGTTCAGAAATATGTGTTGACAATGGCAGAACCAGGTGCAGCGCATTGCAGGTATTTGTAATAGGGGAGCTGCAGGTGCACTGACCTAAAGCCCAGGGGGGTGTTTCATAAAGCTGTTTGTAAGTTACGAACAACTTTACGCACGATTGGTAATACTTTCTTGGGTGCTAATCAGTTTCTCATGCATTTACATGTAGCACAAGAAGGTATCACCAGTCGTGCATAAAGTCGTTCGTAACTAACGAACAGCTTTATGAAACACCCCCCAGATTTTACTGGAAATGTCACATTTCCTGTGACTGATCAGAGAGCGCAAACAATAACAAACAATTCACGGTATCATGAATTAATTTGATGAAGAAGTCTCTTGAAACGAGCCGACACCCTGGAGACTCGGCTAGTCTCAAGGAGATATCGCGGCGAATTCATGAATCAATGAATTGTTTGCTAATATTGTTTACCCTAACTGATCAGTCACGGGAGTCGCTGCAACGTCTCCTCCAGTGAGATCGGGTCTTTAAGTTTGGCTAATGTCCCCACATATTTCCGAACCAATTTGACATTATCACTTCTGCTCTCTATACAAACAAATGTTTCCACACACTCACCTTCCCTTTGCTCTTCCATCAAGTCTTCATGTGCCCATCGTAATGAGTAATGTTTCCCTAACGGAGGAATTTTAAAATATTCTGTCTCCTCCTCTCCTCCTTTGACAAGCTCGTCCAAAACTTTGAGATCGTCGTTCGTGATATCCGCGCAGTACGGTTCCACGGACGCCCAGAAGCGATCGATCGTGTCATTGCGTGCCATGCGGGGAGGTGCGGGTTCTGCAAGAGGGTCATCTGTGAATTCGTACTCTTGTAGCTTTTGCTGTTGGATTTCATTTTTGGAGAGGGGATAAGGAAGGATAGATCAATCAAAATCATACAAATAAACATGGTAAGAAAAGTCATAAATAAACATGATGCTATTAAAAGCAATGGTTATAATTGTGGAGGTCTCATACTTCGTAACGGTTCGCAGATGGTATTACACCTATCTTCTATATAACGGTGTGTATTTACGCACAGTTTTTGGCATGCAAAAGAGACAGCCTTTAACCCTAATCAGGCTGGGCTTTTGTGGCTATGCTATATCGTTGGGGGGGGGGGGCGGGAATCTCGGCCGTCGATCGCGCCGAAAATTGGCACGCACATTACTCATCATGATCTACAAGACTGTATAGTTAATTACCAGGAATTAATTTCATATCAATTAATTATGCTAATTTATGCATAAAATCATAATTAAGCTGTAAATCACTAATTAAAGCTCCAACACTGCTAATTTTTGTGTCTGGACACTCTTTTTAGCATTCTTAACAAGTTTACTTGAAAAAAAATCCGGAATCAAAATTGATTTCCTATGTATTTTATTGTTTTTTTAAAATTTCTTATGTATTTCTGTTTTTTCAACCTTTTGTTTTCTATTGTTTTTTTGATGAAATTTGTCGGGGACACTTTTGCGGTCATAAACAGCACAAAATTAATTAATTTCAACCAATAAAAGTAAAAATAAACATACATTTATGAATTTTGGCTGAAAACACAATTGTTATTGGAAATGTACACAAAATCACGTTTTTGAGCGATTTTGGGGGTGACATGCAAGTACAACATGTTACGTAACTTGAAAACTGCGTACCCGGACGTTGCAAATTTGGTCTCAAAAGATGCGCGATATTCGAGAGAATAAAGTCATAAAACGCCGTGGCAACTGCTTTGCGCGTTGCAGACATTTTGCGCGAAACGTCTGGGGGGGGGCGATTCGCCCCCCCAGCCTTTTAGGGTTAAACTTGCTAATTAGCAAATATCACATGGATCACATCAGCAGCACGAATTGTTTCTCTGTCAAATAAACACAATCACATTACTCCTATCTTGAACAGTCTTCACTTGCCCGTAAAGGAACGTATAATTTTCAAAATCCTTCTTTTGGTTTATCATACTATCAACAGAACAGCCCCTGATAAGTGTCTGCTACATCAGTACCAACCTGTACGAACCCTATGTTCCTCCAACTACGGTCTTTTACATGTTCCATTATGTAAGAAATCCTGAGGGGATCGAGCTTTTGCTCACGCCGGACCACCCCTGTGGAATTCACTTCCACAGGAGCTGAAGGACTCAAACTCTTTGACGTCCTTTAGGGGCAACCTAAAAACACAATTATTCACTTGTGAAGATGTTCTTCATTTTCCTTTTTCTTTTTTTTAGGTTCAGAAATTATTGTTATGTTCTCTTTATCCTGTTCTTTTGTCATAAAACGCCTTGAGCATTTAACTAAAATGGAAAATGGTGCAAACAAATAACAAAAAATCCATGTATTATTATTATTATTACTCTCAATGAGCTGATACACATCTCTTGGGGTGGGGTTCCTTCAAAATCCCCCTGCCCTACTTTACAGTGTACACATCTAATGAGCTGAACTGCAGAAATGATTCTTATGAGATGAACTTCACGCATGTCCTATCCCTGCCATAACCTTTTTTTTCACCCCTGAAATGCCAACTTACATGCATGCTTTTAGCTTTGGGTCTGCCCTGTCCTGCAGGTGTGTTAGTGTTACTCTGTTTGCCGCTTGATTCCTTCATCTTCTTTGGTGGTTTTTCTGGTTTTTCATCCGTACGTCCTCTCTTCCCCGATGATGGGGTGGCTGGGGTTTCCTCCTTTTTGTCCTAGGTAATGGGAAAAGGACAAACAAAGTGATCAATTATACTGCATTTGCCCAACTTTGGCAAAAAGAAACAAGTGAAAGAAGTGTTATTTCTTACAATAAGATATTTGTTTCTGTCTGTTACTTTGGCTCCTCTATAATTTCACAGCATTTTGACTTACATTGCACATGTACAGTAAATGTATATATTGTAATAGAATGATTGCTTCTTCTCCAGTTTTTGCCTGAAGGTTCAAAATGCTTATGTTTCAAAAATGTCAATAACTCAAATTTGAGTGATTTGTCACTTGCTCTCTTTTGCCAAAGTAGGGCAGTATTGCATGTAACTACATTGTGGAAATGGTGAAATATCAAATACAATGTATGAAACTTGTAGATGTTTTGTCAAATTTTATAGTTGTTTAACTACGAGATTCCACAAATTACATCAACAAATAATGGAGCGTGCATTTGTGGGTGGTTTCTTGGGTGGGATGGTCTCTTGTCCAACCTGTTGGCCTGCGCGGTTGTCATCAGGCTGTTCTGTGCATGCCTCTTTTTTTACCTTCCTTGTCTTATGGAACTTGACTGTGAGACCTTGCCATCATTCTATTATTATTATGATTTAGTATGCTGCCCGTTTATTTTTTATTCTTTTCATTTATTTTCCTTCAATCTTTTTAAATTTGTTGTTTAGTTACAATGGTTGATGCTTTGATTGCTTTATCTTGAAAATCTAAAAATAAATGACAGAAAGTTTTGTGTCTGCATCTCAGTCTAAATCTGGTCAGCCTCAAGAGCAATGCTGCCACACAACTCTAACATACACTCACAGATTTGACACCCTTCTTGTCCTTCTTCACGTCCTGCTGCCAGTCCGTCAGGGTCTGCATCTCGGTCTGTATCTGTCGGATGCGACGAGTGACGGCAGCCAGCATCGTCTCCAGTTCCAGCTGAAGGCAGTCCAGCTCCTCCAGACTGATGGTACCATCCTCCTCCTCACGTTCAACCACTGAAAATAAACAACACACAAAAATAAACAGAAATACAATGACGACACGACACAGTCCGGAACTTTTGGGAGTTTTGGACTAGGCTAGTAGTACTGTAAACGTAGAATATTTTGTGGTGTGGAACGCCGTTGGAATCACGAAAATAAAAATACACATTTTTTTTTTACAAAGCTTATTGTGTTGTTGCACTTTAAAGCTTTTCTCTTTGGTATTTGTACAGTTGGACATTTGTAGTTTGCTGCAGGGTCAGCGTTGTGATGCTTGTGGTTGCTTGCTCTGTATTTCGGCTCTTCGCGAAATTAAAAACACAAGAAATGTCACCAATCTCTGCATGCGCTAAACCTTAATCGCACAAAAATGTTTACTTTTACAGTATCAACTTGCAATGTACATTTTTGTACAGGCCACAGCCAAGCGTGCACGTCCTGGCAGCTGCAACACGGGGAATTTGTGAGATTATATTTTCGTGATTGTTTGCATTTGCATTCACTTTGTACAGAAATAGCAGGATGTGAAAACTTTCGCATTCAGTAAAAGGGAGATGTCGCGATATTCGCAAAAATAAGACCAGGCACCGGGCACCAATAAATATTCAGCGTATATCAGCATCGCCAACATTGCAAGATTTTCCATAGCGTTTGTCCAAGTAATACAGTATAGCATACTAATGACTAGACCGACAGGGTCTGTCCGTTTTCTTCGGGACATTCTCATTTTACGGTATTTTTTACGTTTTTTAGGTCAGTCCCTCATACAAAGGACAGACGAGCTTACCAGCATATTTCCATGCGCCGTGAATTCACGCTCACAATTACTTAACTGAACTATTGCTTGTCAGGCGAATTCCTGACCAGGAGCTGCATGTTTGACTCACCGACATGACCGAGGTCTTCAAACAGTTATTTCCACATTATTATATAAGGATACAACCATTTCTTGACTTCGCGATGTCAGTGTTCTGAAGTAATTTTATGCTTCTTTTGGGATTCACGTGTTCGTTGCAACCAAAGATCGCTAAACAGCGTGCTGTGAAGTGCGCGGGCCGGCGCGTGATTATCTACGACTACGAAGTTCGGTATACATGTAGCATGTAGTACGACGGGTATCTACGGACTAACGAAGTTCGGTTATACATGTTACAAATGACGCGACGAAGTTCGGATAGTACGAAAGCCGTGAACGGACCGCCGCCGCGTCGTCGTACACATTACATGTATACCGACTTCGTAGTCCGTAGATCATCAGCGCGCGCGCGCACTTCACGCAGGCTTTAGGATCTTTAGGTGCAACCGAACACCGTGAATCCAAAAAGAGCCATAAAATCTACTTCAAACATGACATCGCAATGTCAAAAATGGTTGTATTCTTTTATAATAATGTGGAAAATAACTGTTGTGAAGACCTCGGTGAGGTAAAACATGCAGGTCCTGGTCAGGAAAGTTCGCCTGACAGCAATAGTTCAGTAGTTGAATTGTGACTGATTCACGCGCATGGAAATATGCTGGTAAGCTCGTCTGTCCTTTGTATGAGGGACTGACCTAAAAAACGTAAAAATACCGTAAAATGAGAAAAGTCCCCGAAGAAAACGGACAGACCCCGTCGGTTCTAACAATGAAACACGGCACTGGCGTGCATTTTTGCGGCCTCCTCTCCTGTAATATGCGTGTAAGCACGCACATCCAGTGCACAGCCCACACACAGACAGTGCAATGCCTACATACGCATAGGTAGCTGCATCCACATGATTTTTAACTTCTTTGATCAAAATACACCAACGTGACCATTGCATTTTTAAAGCATTCGAGCCCTCCTCTCCGGCAATAAACTAACGTTTTTTATTCGTTGAAGACCCCATATGCAAATTTAGCGCATAATTAAATGAGGTGCAAATGCGCATTTTTTCTTTGCCGGCCTGTCCCAGAATGAGAATGGTCAGATAAAGTTTGGTAAAACTGATATCTTACCCTGTATAAATCAGCTAATATCACAAAGGTAGTTAGAAGTCAGCTTACAACATAAGACACTCAAGGGATTCATTTGATAATTAAACTAATTTGCAAATTACATTTTATCAGCATGCATAAAATGCACTTTCGTTACACAATGTAACTTTAGTGCCACTTATGCACTTGAAATATGCCTGTTGATTCAAGAGATTAAGTTGTCAAAAACATTGATTGGAATGGATTTTGAAATAAATATTGTGTATCATGAATGCAATCAATGAATTAATGAATAGGGCCTGCCTCAACTTTTAAATTGCCATAATTTTGAATTAATTTGCATAATTAGCATTTAATCAGCACTGCCATACATTTATGTTGTTACGCTAACAAAGTAGATTTGTCGCATATTTGAACTTGAAAATTGCTGTTTTCAAGGCTCATTGTCAAACCAAACTTGATCCAGGTTCTAAGTGATTTTCTTTAAAGTACACTTAATGTACGATGATCATGCAATAATTAAATGAATAGGCCTAACCTACCTTTTCATAATTTTATGTTTATTTCACAGGTGATACAGAAGCAATGCCAAACTGACGGTCACCAGTGACGGCAGATAGTCCTGATGACCGAACACATACACAATGAATGCACTTTAATCTCTGCCTTAAAATCCATATTAAACTATTTGGCAAGCATAAGAAGTAGTAAATGTAATTCATCGTTTTCAATCACATCAAAAATAGTTATGATAATGTTAGCAGCAGTAGAAGTAGCTTGCAGCATTGACAGAGCAGAACGCCAAGAAGGTAGGTGGTTTGGTTACAAACCATCCATGGCATTTGGGACGTCCAAAATGTCATACAAACCTTATAATTTTTTAGAGAGAAAAATAAAAAGAAGGTTAAATAATCATTATCTAATGAACTTAACTAACATGTATAATACATCAGTAAAAAAAAAAGAATCTTTGTAAAAATGATTGGAAGCAAATTCTGAAGTTTAGCAAAAATTATTGGTTACATGTAAGTTATAATGTTGTTATTTGAAAACATGAAGCAGTAACCCCCTTAATGCCCTTTGCATCGATCCACCTATCTTGCATGTTCCTACAAAATAATAGCCTGGCACAAATAAGAAGAAAAAATGTAGTAGTGTCTCGATTTCTCATTTTTATCCAGTTTTACAGGTAACATGCCAAATAAAATTGTATTATTTTTTATAAAAATGAAATTCCTAGCGGCCAAAAACTTATCTTTGCATGGCCAAACAGATGAGAATATATAATATTATATATGGACAAGCGTTAAGCTTCTACCACCATTTGACTGGCCAAATACCCCAAATATGAACTTTTATGTTTTCATAATAAAAGCATATGTTTCTAGACTGAAATTTTGTGCTGAATTATCTCT
>JZLH01S0021895.1:44169-70322 GCA_001188425.1 Eucidaris tribuloides | reverse complement strand
GATAGATAGATAGATAGATAGATAGATAGATAGATAGATAGATAGATAGATAGATGGATGGATAGATAGATAGATAGATAGATAAATAGATAGATAGATAGATAGAGATTATGTAGATGGTAGGTCTACTTGGTTGTTTGTGAGTTTCTTGTCGTTTAAGAGCCATCAAAACAAACAAACAAACAAAACCTGACAGACAATCCTAATGAAGATACAACTTTATAAGTGTCGAAAGGTATACTAGTAGTTGGTATTATGTTTTGTGCATTATTCTGCCCACTTTATGTAACAGCACTTTACCCTATGAGCTCAGGTTTAGCTAAAGTTTCGTTGACACACCACTCGACACCGGGTTGACATTAGTCTAGGTTCTAGCCGTTTCTATTTCGGTTTAATTTTTCCGAGTTGCAGCCAATACTCGAATATCGCGCCAAGCCGAGTGAGGGCGATTACCCCAGTGATTGCGTCGCCCGAAAATAAACGTCTAGGACAATAGTTGACCATAATAGCGGTCCGTGAGATTTCGCACGGTGAGCCATCAATGTTGTCCCACCCACTCTCCTCTCATTGGTCATAGCTCTTGTCAATCAACAACTACTGTCTATCCCGGGAACCGTTTTGACTAGCCTCAATGAAAAACCGTTATGGCGTTCTTCTGCAAATAAACAAAGAAACTGGAAGACTTTTGATACAATTTTACACGAAATAATGTAAAATCTTCATTTTTCTAACAAAACAGTATAATAGAATATTTATTGGGAGATACTGTTACATATACGACAAATCTACACGGAATTGGGTGTGAGCTATCAACTACGTCTTCGCTGTAAAGACTACGAAAAAGCTATGTGTTTTAATCCCAAAGGGGGGTTATCAATTAGTTTGGGCCTGAAACCAATTACCAGTAACCCTGTGTCTGCTAGGTGCTTGCACCACTTGGCACTAAGGAATTTTAAACGTAAACATTCAATCAGAGCACTGTACAATAATAGTACTGTACAGTACACTGTATACTACACACACTGTATTGTGTGAATGGATTTTCTGTACAGGCACAGTCACACAAACAGTAGATTGATTTTAAAGACACCTTTCAAAATTGTGGACCTTCACACAAAATTAAACTGCGAAAGCTAGCTACAATAGTGCTTCAATGGACAATCATCCTAGAATATAAAAGTTTAGAAAGTATAAAATATATGTCTATGTGGGAAAGTACGAACAAACTTTTTGAAGTATAATTTGTTTCCAGGGATTAAGTTTTATACCTTATCAGAGACACTTATAGGGAGCAAGTTAATAATGAGGATGATGATGATGATAATAATGATGATGATGATGATGATAATAATGACAATGATGATGATGATGAAGATGGTGATTATGACGATGATGATGATAATAATGATGATAATGCTGCTGCTGCTGCTGATGATGATGATGATAATGATGATGATGATGATGATGATGATGATGATGAAGATGGTGATTATGACGATCATGATGATGATAATGATGATAATGCTGATGATAAAATGGTGGTGGTGGTGATGATGATGATGATGATGATGATAATAATAATAATGAAGATGACGATGATGATGATGATAATACTAATAATGATAATGCTGATGATAAAATGGTGTGGTGGTGATGATGATGATGATGATAATGATGATGATTATGATGAAGATGGTGATTATGACGACGACGATGATGATGATGATGATGATGGTAATGATGATGATGGAGTGATGATAATGATGATGATAAAATTGTGATGATTATGATGAAGATAGGTGATTATGACGACGACGATGATGATGATGATGATGGTAATGATGATGATGGAGTGATGATAATGATGATGATAAAATTGTGATGATAATGATGATGATAATGATGAAGATGGTGATTATGATGATGATAATGAGAATGATGATGATGGAGTGATGATAATGATAATGATAAACTGTGGTGATAATGATGAAGATGGTGATTATGACGACGACGATAATGATGATGATGACGATGATGATGATGATGATGGTAGCGGTGGTGATACATTGATAATACACAGCACAATCACAACGTGAAACAGAAAAGACCAGGAAATTAAAGGAAACATCAAACTGAGATATCTACCTCCCATAATAGTGCTTGAACGGACAAACATCCTACAAAGCCAAACTTTCGGAAAGTTGTTGTTTGATAACTTGGTCAAACCTTTAATTACTAAGTTCCTCTCCCCGTATTCTCCAAAGAAAGGATTTTAGTGTTCTTTCAGTCCTAACCTCACGTGGCTGGACAGTCATTTCATGCACCGACTTCTCTTTGCACTCGTCATACAACACAAAAATACAGCTGTCTCCACTCGTATACACTACTCAATGTCCATGTACATTGCACGTACATGTATATTGTACGCCGCAACTTGCGAATCACGTCTTGATTTGCATACACATGTAGTGCGGCGTGAATATTCATGATTCAGGTGCAATTTGCATGTGCACTTTTGACCCCTCCCGTCAGCGGTCAACTATTGTCCTAGACGTTTATTTTCGGGCGACGCAATCACTGGGGTAATCACCCTCACTCGGCTTGGCGCGATATTCGAGTATTGGCTGCAACTCGGAGAAATTAAACAGAAATAGAAACGGCTAGAACCTAGACTAGGTTGACATGGGTGTTTATTCCACTGAACTCTACAGTGTAGAGTTCAGTGGTTTATTCGCGATACCTGCGTCGTAAGAAAAAGTTTTATACTCTTGGTACGTCCCACTGCAGGAACAGTATGTTAGTTGGACAAGAGTTTTGTTAGATGTTGGACCCCCAAACCAATAGTTCATATTTATGACCATTAACTGTCATAAAAATATGTACACTTGCGTAGTTTGTGTTATTTCTAACGACATTATTTTCTGAAATTTCACGATCTCACCAAAGCATTGTGATTGAGATCTACCTATAAGAAGAATAGTTTCGTCTGAGTTTACCCCTCGCATTCGGCGCACGTTATAGCAGTATCGCGTGTCGCGATGTTGTTTACATTGGACACGGGCAAGTCTCACATGCACGAGTACAGCTGGATCATATACCCAGTCAGTAGGGGAGCACTTCACGGTATTGTCGGCAAGTAATGCAGCCGCGTAGTCAAAATGCAGATGTCGGCAATTGGAATATCAGCAAAAACGTCAGATTCTAGTGAATGTGAAAGTCTTTTGGAGAAATAATTTCACCATGTACGACGTAATTCTGTGCTGTGCGACAGCCTTCGCCCTGTATTTCAACACCCTGTACGCTGGATTCGCATACGATGATTCGTGAGTGAAATTGTCTTGATGTTGTGATTTGTATTTTTTGAGCTGTACTGTCATCTTTTTTTCTCTTTGTTGCTCCGATATTACCTTTTTAGATACCTTTTAGCAATATTCAACATAGTTATTATGATATATATTGTCCGTATTTTTATCTTATTGGAATTTATTTTGTACCTTTAACAAGATGATTTTATGAGGAACGTTTACCCCGTTGCCGTTGGCGTTGCGTCTTGTTGAATTCGCATTCGACTGAAAGGGTTATTTTTTTTTCATTTTACTTTAACTCTGACAGCACACTACATTATTATTCACAATTATAACATCTCAATCATATATCTTTATTACTGAATACTATCACTTTAAGATAAAGAAATTCAATAACCTGGTAGTATTTCAACCCCACCACAATCACTCAAGATTGGTCACGGAGTTCCACGCGGCGCGGCGCGGGGCAGCACGGCCCGTAGAGAGGGGTCACGACAGCTAGTAATCCGCTGCGCGCTGCCGACAAAGTGAGAAAACACAGAACTGCATCTTTCGCGGCTCCGGGATATTTGCAGTACACAATACTGTCGAGTTGCTAACCTTGGCGCATTGTAGAATCATGTATTTAACACTTGTTTATCGTCTGTTATTCAAAACAACTACTTGTCCTTTCCCACTTTTCACCATTTAACCACATTACTAAACTCCATCTGAAAACAGGTGTTCGTATCTGTTTTCTCCAGCCCGATTTTTAAAGCTCGATGTAACAGATATCGGCGGCGCGACAGGCTGCGATTTGCCGTAGCTTAGGGTCAGCTTGTGAGGAGTATCAAAAGTGAATTTGATAGAAATGCTACGACCTGTATCTCGACTCAGGGTGGGCATAGCAATGACCATTTAAATGCCTCCATGATTTAGTTTAGGATATCAATTGACATGTGAATATAGTACAGCAGTTTTTATTCTAATTAATACAATAACAGATAAACCAAAATAAAACACTAGGAAGTAGATTATAAATAATAAATAACATGTCCCAGAATTAAATTTCATCTGACAACAATATGTACATTAAGCTGTGGCATTCGAACTACAGAAGAAGTTCAAATATTCTGAAACAAACAAGATGCCTACATGGGAGATACATTGTTTTAAGCAACAATGAATTCAGATCACATCAAAGGCTTGCCCTCCTAAATTTTCCCAAATCTAAAATTAAAAGTGCTTCACAATTTACAAATGTAATGATTTTTGGTTATTCTGGAACAATATGTTTGTACTTCATTACATTTAAGAGTTCCTATGAGCTTTAGTAGCCCATTTTGACTGTACATTATGTCAGGTGATATAGTTTATAGAAAACTTCACAAAATTATTGTTTCACACTGATGGGGTGATTGTACAATTTCTAAACCATTAAAGTAAACAACTTTACGAAATTATTTTGTTTTACACTGATGGGGTGATTGTACAATTTCTAAACCATAAAAGTAAACAACTTCACAAAATTATTTTTGTTTCACACTGATGGGGTGATTGTACAATTTCTAAACCATAAAAGTAAACAACTTTACAAAATTATTTTTGTTTCACACTGATGGGGTGATTGTACAATTTCTAAACCATAATAACAAATAAATATGTTGAGTTTTGACTAGGACCTGTATATTATACAGAGTTAAACAATTTTGCATTCTTGCCTTGCATTTTACCATAGGGTCTGAATTTCTATGAATGTATACAGTAGGTCCATTTTAAATAATGAAGACAAGACATGTTGAAATCAATTACTGTATTTCAAGTTTATAAACATAACTGTGTGTTGTTGTAAACTGAATTTTTGGTGTTACAATTATTATTACTAATGATAGGCTTATGACAAAAGGGCATAAGTGACATTTTTTTCAAAATTGAGTTACATAGTGTAGGGGACTCGGTACATCATGTTATACATGCAAAAAAAATATATATATATTAATTAGAAGTGCCCCTTTGTTTCATAATCTGCTTGTTTAAAGGACTCTGAATAGGGCTTTACGTGTTGGACAAAATACATTTTGCTCAATATCTCCAAAACACCAAAATTTCACTTATGCCCTTTTGTCATGGGGGCAGTATACTACATGTACATTCATGGCATGCCTTAGACTTACACAGTATGCCTATTCATCAATCCAAAAGTCCAGTTTAAAAGATATCTTATTCTCAGTGTGATCTAAGAATATAGTCTTATACATGTACATGTATGTAGATCACATTTATTAGGAATAAAATATTCAATAATGGGTATAATATAATCAATAACTGAAATTTTCTATTGTTCCCGTAATTGAAATTTTGGCTTGCAAAGTTATACATGTAGGTGGTGACTGACAAGAATAATTTTTCTTTTGTTTCTAACTTTATATTTATTCCGTGTTGCAAGCATGAGTTAGCAGAGTTGATCAACGATACTGTTGTTACTTTACTGAGTTGATTTTTGATGAAAAATAAGTATTCTGCTTTCTATTCTATCTTTCCAAGTAATATTCAGCTGAACTATATTCTGAAATGCATTTTAAATGTTTCAATTTGTATGCAGTTCTTAATATAAATACATTGATTTGTTACTGAGCGAGGTTGTCTTACTACAGCATCTTTAAATTACACATGGGAAAGTACTTCCTACAAATTGTATAAACCTCAACTACTGATGAGTGTTGAGCATTTACCTATACTGTTTAATGATTTGTCCAGTAAATATTATTGGTAAATTTGGGAACAGTGTTCATGTTATTTTTGGCTCACATGTATGTGGTAACCTTCTCTAACACAAACTTATTAATCATCCCTGGGAAAAGCTGTTGTTCATACAATAATTATCAACACATCCAAAAAGTAACAAACATTGAGCAATATTGAGCATTGCATGATGGAAAATATTTTTCTTTCTTCTACTAATACGATGTGTAAATTGCTGTCTGTGCAGCAGTGCATTCACAGGCATGAAAGTAGTCGAAAACTTCAGCATCTAGCCATAATTAGTCCCTGCCCTGTGCGTTTAGTCGAAACCTTCAGCAGTGCTCAACAAGTGCCACACACTGCACATCTAATAAGTGTAAATCCAACCAACCTGTATCAAGTATCTCATTAAAATAGCAAATTGTGATGTGATCATTTTGGAATGTAATTATGGCCGATCCGTTTCGGACACGCGGTGGTTTTGGATACAATAGGTTAAACTGCGGTTGTAAGTGGGCAGTGCCGATTCAAGGGGAACTGCATAATTTGACGCTTTTAATACAAATGATATGGTGTAGGCCTACTCAAAGCACAGTCCTGAGGGGAAACATACAATACATGTACTAGCATCAGAAACATGTATCACATGTAGGCCTATTTGAAATATGTGAGAAAATATACTTACTGTACTTCAACTATTTCCTTCTTTTTGTCATGAATTTCTCATTTTTTGAATGATAAGCAACAGTAACCTAGAGCTGAAATTGTGTTCATTTGAAAACATTTGATTCCATAGTGAAATTTAAAAATGAAATGAATTTTAAAAACAGTTTATTGAGTACACTGACATAATAAAACATAGTTATAATTCAAACTCATTATTGAATACATAAATCAAGCATTTGATTTGATTATAAATGTTCTGGACCCTCAGGGTAGCTCTGTCTGTTGTACACTGAGAGTGTATGTCAGCAAAAATTCTGTATGCATGGGTAGAATTAGACAAATTTGCTAATTTTCAGCTTCCTTGGAGGATTGCGATTTATTTTCTTAAGGTAAATGACATGATTGGGGTAGTCCTCAACTTGGCTGATACTACTCTAGAATCAAGTAAACTATGCAAGCTTCTCCTGTGAAAATCTTGTAGTCGAACGTTCACTCATTCTAAAACAAACAATGTAATATCACTATAGCATGGAAACCTGCCGTGTGGCTCTCTATGGGGCTTATTTTTATCCTACCCGGCAAAGAATAAGATACTCCTATGTTTTTGCTTGATTCTCCTTAAGTAAACAAATTACAGACAAATCCTCCCAGGTGGGAGATCCACATCTGCTAGTGAACAGCTGGTATATATTTCAACTCATTTGGTTCTTGAGGCATTTTCAAGTGTTCCCAATGATGTCACTAACCTTTAAATGTGTTTTTGCAGATACATGTACATGTACATACTTGTAGCAAATATGTATCATACAGGAAGAAACCCATGTATTCTGAATATTCTCAAACACTGACCTTGAAAATGATAGGCCTATTCTTTATTTTTTATTTTTTGGTAAAAGTAGAAGTGCTCGCCAGAAGGAAGTGACAAAACTGAGACAGTGAAATACTACAAATACAATTTTGACTCAAAACCGTTTCCTTGCGGAAGACATAGATTCCAGTATTTATCATAAGAAGCTAATGTTGCCTAAGCCTGGATTTTATTACCCATGGACAGGGATTTTGAAAAGATTTCAAGCAGAGAAGTCATAAAAGTACACACTGTGTTTGCAGTATTTTGCACCAAGTTGCCACTTTCCAAGGTTGGATTTTCCAGGAGGAAGATCATTGCCTTTTTATTTCATTTTAAAGACTTTGGCTGTTACTATGCAAACATAAAAAGTGATCAGGATCACACTGTAGGGCCTATTTTAAAGAAAAATATATTGTTACTGTTACATGAATATATTTTTTCCAAGCCATCATCATCCAAGGATATGTACTTTGTATTTTCTGGGGAAAAAGTAATGAAATGGCTCATTTCTCATAAGATAACACCCATTTTTTTTTTTTTTTAACTGAAAACAAAATCAGTAATAGAAACCATTTGTTATTTTTCAATGCAGAAATCATAAAATCCTTACAAGTACGTGTACATGTAGCCCACTGTATGAATATGATACCCATCATAATTTATAAAGTATCGTATTGCAGAAATCTTCATACACAAAATATTTAGAAATAACACTTCATATATGTAGATATTCTCTGGAACTAAACTGATCAAATTTATTGACTTAATTTTCATTACATCAGGTACTGTATATACTTTGAAATTATTATTTATTGCACTTACAGTAAAAAGAAATTTAAGATACTGTACAATTAAAAAAATATAAATGAAATACATGTACATGTACGTTTTTTTGCAATGTGGTATATGTTGTAATGTAGCTATTCAGATATAGGTACAGGTACTGTTTTCTCACTATTCTGACTGCAATCATTCTAATAAAAAGTATTTACAAAATTGAGAAATTAATCTTCATTGCATGTGGTTCTGTACTGTACAATGATAAAAACAAAATTCAAAATACCTTCCATGCATTTCTATTCTTTTTTCCAATGGATATTCCAAATACATTTCCTCAGAAATGTACATGTATGTGCTGTATTTGTTCTCCCATAATTCCAATCCCATCGCCATCTTTTCACTGAGTGATTCTCCATTAGCATCCATATCAGACTAATCTCCCCGTAAGATTTCGTCTGAGCTGGTACAGCCAGAACAACGTGGATTGCATGTTTCGCATCAATTTTCTCTATTAAAGTACCTCATACGCAACAAAGATCTACAGTATGTAAGTTCCACATGTTCATCTACAGGCATTAGATCTGTAGTGCTTCATGTGTGCTCAGTGTGCCTGTACTTTTTAGCCAGATTTTGTGTACAGAATACACTGCAAAAGTAGACATTAGAAATTCATAATTTCCATTATCCCAGCAATTATGATTAGATGTATATATCTTGTGCATGTAATTTTATGCATTCAATAAATTGGTGCAATTTAGTTTGATCATCATACTTCCTTGTTCCAAATTTGCAAGCATGTTGTGTCTGATGCAGATTCATTTGTCCATAATCATTTGTACTTTTGTGAGGTTGTACCATTATATTCTACAGACTAATAGGTCCCCTACATGTACATTTCCAAGTAGTTTAAAGGCATCGTATATAAACAATATATCCGTTTAAAAAAAATGTAAGCTACATAATTTCCCATGCTACTGGTGTCTGTGATAAGGTCTAAAAATGAACCCCTGAAAAATTACAGAACTTTCACAATATGATCATGAAATGCTTTAAAAATGTAAAAATCATTGAGAGACCATTCATGTTTCCCCCCATAGACTGCTGTGTTACAGAATTTTCTATCGGCTGAGAATAATTAATGTACCAATTTTTATCTGTACATATTTTACAAATGACAGCATAACTGTCTGAACTTTTGTGTTCTAGGGTGTTTATTTGTCCTTTCAAACACTGTCAGATATGTCAGATGGCAAAGTTTGACAATTTTTCAAATGGGTCTTCATAATGTTATATAATGTCTTTAAAATGTATTACTTCATGCTTGCTTGTATGAAAACATTTGATTTGTACAAGTATGTATACTGTAGGTTTTTTGTTTAAATCCATGAAGTCACATGTTGTAAAGTCATGGAAAGTACAAGTCTGTAGATTTTGCCCATGTACATTGGACAGACAGAAGTGCTATTCAGTTTGTTCTACACAGTAAATTTGATTAAAAAAAAAAAACTAGTGAATTTCATTTTAATTCCTCAGATACATGTAGACATTTTGCGATATTAGAACAGGTGTGAAATACAGTTGCATGAATTCAACTTATGGAGACTATCATCTATGTTTGCTGGACATTTTTGATTTTCTTTCCTTTTTCTTTTTTGGTTGTGTTTCATTTTTGTGATTTAAATTGGAATGAATTGAAAATGATATAGATTACAGTGCACTTATTTTTGGACATTATATAAATGTTTGGAGTCTCCATTCTGACTGTGAGCTGTCAAATATTGAGCCCTACATGTACAGTACATCTATCTTTCCTTCATATTATTTTCACCAGAGTTATTGCTATTGAACATAATACAGTATGTAATAGGTGTAAACATGTGTATGGTGAGAAATCTGTGATTTACAATTTCTCAAGTCACAAGTACATGTGTACAATAAACAGACAACACAGAAACAAATGCACACACACTGGACCGCATTTACAGCACTACTGTCTGAAAGAAGGGTTCCGCTGGTTCTTTCTGATAAAAAAAACAGCAGAATGAGCAGTAAGAGTAAAATACTGCTCACGTAAATGGGATTATCAATTGAAGCCGCCAAACTGCCCCAAAATGACACAAAATTAGATTCAACTTCCATTCAAGCCATTCTCACATGAAAGAGGTCAGTTTGTCATGCTAGATTGTGGTCATTTATTGCGTGACAAAAAACGCCTTTTGCCGAACAATTGCCTTCCCCTCACGGCCGGCCGCACCCCGTAGCTCCGCCCCATTCAACTCGCGGTTGAGCACCCCACGTCTGTGGGGCTGGCTTTCCGCGGTGACCTGGTGCTTGCCTGTGGCATAGAAAATGGGCTAGGAAGAGACTGGAGCTTTTTGCAATTGCAGAAATAGTGTGGAATTTCATAGAAATTATGAAGCTAAATTTAATTTTGTGGGATTCCCCTTATTCAGAATAACTAAAAGGAAAAAATGTACGTAAATCAGCGATTTATAATTATTTCATGAAAATGTTCTCAAGCACTTTGTAACACACATATTTTACTGTAGGTAGCTATGAGTAAACAATCTTAAACAAAGCATAATTTAATTCAATTCAATTCAATTATGGTTTTTGTAAGATTGTTTACTCAAGCCACCTAATTATGTGTGTTAAAAAGTGATAGAGAACATTTTCATGAAATAATTATAAATCACTGATTTACGTATAGCAATACAATTGATTTATGTTCTCAAGCACTTTTTCACACACACATAATTATGTGGCTGTGAGTAAACAATCTTACACAAAGCATAATTTAGTGGAAAGAAATCAATTTTGAAAAGCTGAAGAAAAGATAATTTACTATTTTAAGAAAATTAAGTTTCAATTTTAGAAAACAAAACAGAAAAATGGAAGAGAATGGAGTTTTAATTTAATGGAAGAGAACATGGAAAATGCAAAGAAAACAGAAGAGTGCATACATTTTTTTTTTGGGGGGGGGAGCCTGGGAGGGATATTTTTATAAATATTTTTTATTCATACATGTTTGATTTACTGATTTGATTGATTGATTGATTGATTGATTGATTGATTGATTGATTGATTGATTGATTGATTGATTTGATGGTGGTGGTGGTACTGTAGATACATGGACATCATCATTTTTTTTTTTTTTGGGGGGGGTTTGTTTTGTTCACTTTCATTTCTACATGTATTTGTTCAGAGAATTAACACCTTCATGTGCATGAATATCACAAATTTATCATCTGTCCTCCAGAATTTCTTCATTCAGCCCCGACATGTTGATTTCAAAATAATACTAGACATCAACATCATCTTGCCAACATCACGTTGATATCGTGAGATGCTTCGTGACTCTCTCAAACTGTCTAAATATTGAAACTAACGGTCACCGTGTCAATGTCTGTGTACAATAGAACTATGCAAATTGTTGCCGCAGTAATGTAAAGTGTGTGAGAATAGCAATTATACACTGGAGTGTCAACATTCTCAATGGTTATTGCTTTCTGTTATGTTTTGCGTCAATTTTCTTAACAGTTTGAATGCCAACTTTAACTTCTATTAAAAAAAAGCACAATCAAATCAGACAACCATAATAATTTTGTAACTTATTTACTTTAGCCCTCATTCTGAAGGGATAGTAAGGCAGCAAGGCTATTACTGTAATTTTTATGGGTTGGTGGTTTTTTTTCATTCAAAAATAAAAATTAAATTTTTGGACTTCAATTATTTCTTCTTTAATTTTAAATAATCAACCCAATCAGTGGGAGAAAGAGATTGATTTGATAGCATTTGAATCAATTGTATACTAATAAAATTATAAACCTTTGATTTTTCAATTTGTGAACAAAAACCAGAAAATATCAAATTATGATTATTTCTTTGTTTTTTTAATGGAAATCAATAAGGTTTTTTAAAAGAAAAATCATCAGTATAAATTGTGATTTCAATGTGCCAAACCAGATGGTTATAATTGTGAAATGTCTTGCAGAAACTTCTTGTACATGTATAGTTCTAGAAATCAGAGCAAAACACACCTTGGTTGATTAATCAATATTACACGCAAAGAGTTACATGTTAACGTGACAAACAGATATAATGAGTGTTTTGTATGTTTATTTTTCACACCAATAATTTTGATAAAATACTAGTACATCAGAAACAGGGTTCTGTACTAAGAGGAAGGTACATGTACACGAAATAATAAGGAAGTACCCTTGAAGTTGAAGCACAAACATGTTGCAATTTTGGTGACAGGCACATACATGTACATGTATGTAACCCCTCCCTTACAAAAGTTCCAATTCATTTTTGGGTGTATGCCTGTAAAAGAGAGGGGTGGGGGTCTCTTTATGTGATTTTAAATTGTTATTCCTATGTCCAAATTTTAATATCATCAGTATTTTGTGTTTAGGGTGTAGGGGGGACAATATTCGCTTTATTTTCAGTGCTTGGGTGCTTGGCAATGCCTGACTCTACATGTACCCCATCCACTCCCCACCCATATTTCTTCTCCCCACCCCACTCTCTCTCTTCCCACTTCAACTCTCTATCCCCCACACAAAGGCAATTGTCTGCTAGCACTGTATTCTTCCCACATGTATATCAGCCCTACTTCATGTTCTTCAACATGGTTCCAAAGTATCTTCTGTAAATGTCAAAATTTGAGGAAAGGTCTCACCATTTCCTCCCAAAATTTGTTTGTTGCTCCTGATAACAACTTTGTTGACAGGTGGATGGGAGGAGGGGGAGATATTTGATGATGGATAAAGGGAGGGGGTAACAGTATGAGGAAAAGACCTGTTTCAGTGTCTGTAATCCCAGTGGAGAAATGCTGAAATTGGTTGAATCACTTGAATGTGACCCATTAAGATTTTGATACATGTATGTTTGACCTTTGCACATTATCACCATCTGGTGTACATAAGTTAAATGTTTAATACTACATGTACACATGTGTTATTACTCCAGTACTGTATGTAGCTCAAGATTATTATTCTATCAATATATGATATAGAGAAATATGTATTGTATGCTAAATGTGTTGTGTTTATTATTTCTTTTTCTTTTACATACATGTGTTGTGTTTCATTTCAATTCAATTCATTTGTTTTATTCTATTTTATAATGTGTCCATTTTTATTTTGTTCTTTTTTCTCTTATATTTTATTCTGTTTGATTATTTTATTTCATTTTATCTATTGTATGAGTCAAATGTAGTTTATTTTTTCTCCTTCCTTTTTTTTTTGGGGGGGGGGGGTGGGGGGGGGGGTGGGGTGGGGTGGGGGTAGGGGTGGGTTAATACAAATTTGTGTATTGTTTCTATGCCATAGTTAAGATTTATTTGATCCAAACTTGATTCCATAACATTACGATTGATTGAAATTTCACATCTACCGTAGAATTTTAGCTACATGTAGATGCTTTTAAGTGATACCTTCAACAAACCAAGTTTTTCATGACCTCCGAAATCTAGATCACATTGGTATGAACAGGTGTGTACTTTGTACACATTTGAACCAGAGAAATATGTCAGCTTTATTTCAATTGAATCCACTAAAAAATATAATCTGCTTCTTGGAATAAATGTCTGAAAATCTGTTATGAAAAATGCAGCTGGACATGTTCATTGACAAAAAAGGCATAAATCACTAATTTTTATAATTTAGTGTGAATAGAAAATATACAATGAACCCCACCCCCTCATACAAAAGAAAAGACAAAACAAAACAAAACAAAACAAAACAATGATATAAGTCTATTTGTACCAGTACTTAAAATTATATGTAGGCAGGCCCTATAGTGTAATGTACTTTGTGTGCATTCATGAATGATATCGACAATACAAATTGTGTACTCATTGACTTCCAAATTGACCCAAAGGTTGCGAAATTAATGATACTTTGGTCCAAAATGGACAACAAAATTGATGAGACGATCATAACTTTAACCTCTGAAAAACTGGGAGGAATTCTTTTTTATTGTGCATGGAATAAAGAAGAGAAAATATACTCCCATAGCCTTGTTGAATGATCTCCTTGGTTGATAAAAAATTGAAATCAGATCCCAATTACTCCAGGGGGTGATTAAAAATAGGGTGGTTAGTGTCCTTGCAGGGAGGGACCAGAATGACAATGATTAAATTACTGTGATTTGATCTCCTGCATGTTAGTGGACTCTTCCAATTGTGGTTTCATGTCAATGGACAGTGGGACATTCCACTTTGAGACTGAAGGGGTGGATTTCTTTCAAGTGTCTGATGTGAATGGACTCTAGGATATTTCACAGAGGGAAGGGGGGGGGGGAGGGTACAGGATCATGTATGAGAGAATTTATTCAAAGGGTATCATGGGGTGGGAAAGCATGATAATTTGAAGTGTTTGTTTCATTACTTAGGGACAGTGATTTTCCATTTTAAAAAGAAATTGCCTTTTCCTTTCAGCATATCTGGAATTTCGTTTCAACTTGCTTGAAAAATGGAAATTATGTTTTGCCATTTCCTGTACGTTGTATAGGCCTACATAAAAAGTGACACTCCCATTTCAGTAGAACTTAACACAAATATTAATGTCATTGTTTCGCCACCATTTCTGTACTTTTGTTGCAACTTTTTCTTATTTCTGTTATAAATTGAATGTTTTTCTTTCTTTCAAAATGTGAAAATTTGGAGAAAAATACAGGTTTTCCATCATTTTCCATTGAAAACTCTCTCTCTGTTTCAAGTGGTCATTTCCATTAATTCGGTCCGTTTTCTGCTATCACGGAGTCACTGTCCATAATTGCGTAATGACACAATTTAGTTGTGTAATCTGATGATTTTTAATTAGAATACATCTCATTGGTTTTATGCCACAAAAAATATCCTGAATCATTGGTAAATTGTATCATGAAATACAGGTATCATTCAAGATTTAATGAATGTTTTAATCAGGTATAAAACTACAAAGTAGGCTACTTTATAGTTGCCCAAATCTACATATAAAACTACAGATCAAAAGCTGCATGTATGGTACATACATTGTAGGCCTACAACAGGTAGAGCATAACATGCCACATTAAAAATTCAGATTTCACAGCCATTAACTCATGTAACCACTTACTAGAATGTAATTTGATCATAGAGTATCAATGCAGAAACCACAGACAAAACATATGCAAAAAACTTGAAATGAATCTAGCATTTGTCTCGGGGCAAAACATACTTTCTTTTCCCACCCCCTACCCCCAGTTTTTTTTCTTCTAAATCTTGAATTTGGTCAAGCTGACAAATTTTTCATCAATCTACATGAGGAGCAGAGATATCTCATATCAGGAGTGGGGGGGGGGGGGGGTGGAACGAAAGTACTGAAGGCAAAATAATACCCTTGTGCGGGGTGAATGCCCCAAGGATTCATATATTGTTGAAAAAGGTGGAAATTTCGACTTTGAAACCCCCTCACTAGCATTAATAAAGTTTAATAATCTATTTTCATTACATTTACCTTTCAAATAGGTTTGCAGATAACAAAATCTATCAAAAATGCTTTTTAAAAAATAGGAAAAACATATTTATTTTAAAAATGGAGGGAAGAGGGGCTAATGATCCCCCCAGAAAAAAAAAATTGAGGGGGAAACATCCCCCCGGATCAACCCCCACCCCCCGAATCGCCGCCACTGTTCTACATGGTTAGTTTTGTCTTTAGACACCAGAAAATCTGAATATCTATGGCACTTCCCCCTCCCCCCAACATTTAATTTTTTTATTATTTTCTCAAAAGTACATGTAGAAGCATCAATAAATGATATAAGTAGAAACACACATGAGGCGACAAATTTCATTTTACATACCCTACATGTGTATGTAGGAACACTATACACGGCCTTTGATTTTAACATTATAACCAGACACATGTACCCTGTTTTCACATTTTACAGTATGACTGTGCTAAACTGCTAATGTACAACATACTTTAGCAGGTGACTAAATGCATTCCACTAATATGATAATTTATCTCTCGGGCTCAAATTAGCAGTAACTCGAAGATGATTAGAAAACCTTCAATCTGTGAGAGGCTTAATTTTTTAAGTGCTACACACTATAATATAATTTACAACCTAAGTGTATGAAAGACATTCAAGACAAGAGCTGTTGGAATTTGTCATAAATTCAATTTTATTCAAGGTCCTCAGTCCAGGCAGAATAAAATACTGCCCCCTTATGACTCAAATGTTGAATGAGAAGGTACGAATTTTCCCATATTGGCAGCCTTGATTGTATAACAAACTACTACATGTACATACTTTAACAACTTATTAGAAACAGCTGAAGGTGTCATTCCTAAAATAGATTTATGATATCTAAAATTCTATCATTTTGAAGTAGCTTTTTTTTACTAATCTGGCTTTGAAAATTTCAGTATTATTCTCACGGGCCTCCAGGATACATAGTATTGAAGCCAGTGTATACATGTACTTTTGTTGTTATGAAAAAATGTTCATCAATTTTTCATAAAGTACCAGACTGTCATGAGGGACATCGGAAAACAACTTCAAACTTTCTGAAAAAATCGTATAGAATGACCTATTGTACGGTCTTAAATTATCAGTTAGCAGATATCTATCACTATCACCTGTACAAAAAAATGTTTGGGGGAACCCAACAATTTAATTATCTATTAACAAGTTGAATACTTAGAGAAAATGAAAGAAAAGATGACCTTCAAATTTAGAAACAGAAAGATTGGGTCTTTGTTTAAATGGTCCTAGTTCAAGGCCAGTACACTTTGTCAATATTAACTCTTACCCTGTCGCTGGTGCGATTTTTTTTATTTTTTTTACCCCAAATAGTACCCTTTCAATAAGTGTTAATAATAAACAAAAAGTACATGACAGTACATTGTAAATGTACAAAATTTTATTTTATTTTATTTTATTTATTTCTGGCAGAGGACCAGCTTCCTCTACTGGCAGGTTTGCATTTAATATTTTGTCTAGAACATTTGACAGTTTTTCACATACCAGTATTGTTTTCTTGAAAGATGTAAAAAAGTGAAAACATTGAAATTTTATACATTAATGGACATTAATATTAATCTGTGCTAATTATGAATTTCATAAGATTTGTTGTGATTTAAAAAATGATCAGAAAGGGTACATTTATTTGTTTGCAACATGAGTTTGGTTTCTTTCTTTTAATGTGGCACTTTCTGAAAATGGTTGACACAATATTCTGTAGCCTTTAAATATTTTGTCATACAAATATTTTCATGATTTTGCTTCAAGATGGGAATTTGTGAAAGTTTATTTCTGCAATGTCTTTTTTTTCTTTTTCTTTTTCATTCACTTTGTGTAGGTATATCAGGAAGTGAAAATGTTAATTATTTAATCATGAAATTTGTGAAATACTCAGCATATTATAATGCAGTACACATCTGGACCCAGTTGTAGTCATTTTAGTTGTACATGAAAGCAAGTATCAGAAAACAAGGACATTGTTATTGCTATTCCTATCATAACCATGTCAAACATCCATATGCTCTATCAAGCTCCTTGCATTTTGATTCAATTCATTTTCAAATGATTGGTTAATGTACTTCCAGCCTATCACTGAAATCAAGTTCATCTCTCGGTGTCTTCAGATCTTTTCTGTCTTCCTTCTAGAATCAGCTACCGAAAAATGAGATAAAACTTTTTATAACATTTTTATATCATATCATAGTGTGTACAGAATACCATAACAACCAACAAAACAAGATGCTTAGATGGTGAGAAGTGGGTATCGGTATAAATGTGAAATGTTCCGCTCAATTACCCATGTAAGAACTAGAAACAGGAAGAGAGATAATTTAGCTTGATAAGGTGTGAAACGCAGGTGTTCATGGGACAGAGTTTTGATATCGGGAAACATGAACTTTTCAAATCAGCTTGTGAAAATATAACTGTGAGCCGTGTGCATAGTTTGGCATGACGACTCTTGCAAGGGTGACTGGTTCACGGTTATTTTTGAAACTTTAAGATTCAAACAACTTGAGTGTACAGACAAATTTTAAAGGAAAATGACAAGATTGGATGAATTTTCAATTTAGGACACAGTGATACCAGAATCAAATATGCGTACTGGTACACTGTTTATGGTATCTAATGTGGAAATTTCATGGCCAAACACTCACCAAACATTTCATCTGTGATAAATCAGAAACTGCTGTTACACTGTACATTCAAATTTGTTGAGATTTCTGAGGACTTTCTATCAGGGTCAATTCAATTCTTACATGTATAAATTAAGGCCTCCATTTTTATGTTTTATAAAATAAAAATTCTGTGTTTTAAATTTTCCATTTTCCGTGATTTTCCGCGTTACTCAAAATCATGTATATAAACACCACATATTACCTAATACTTGCATAATTACAAGTCATCCTCTGTAAAAATGCAGCCGTAGTCATGGTAGTGAGAAAACTACCGGCAGAGGGGCCTGCAGTGGGGTTTGCTCGGGTCATTATAGTTACTCTAATGCTTGGTGATGGTTTTATTTTGTAAAAGAATGATTTTAGACATTCTAATATTTGTTTATGTTGTAAATTTATTAACAATTTTAAGGTTATTTCTTCAACATTTCATGATTTCCCATATTCCGTGTTACACTTCCTATTCCCGCGATTTTTCTCTGTCTTCCGTATCGTGGAAAAATAGTATTTAGTATAAATGAATGCTTGGTGTTTTTTTCATTGTGTTGGCTCAGTTGGTAGAGCGTCCGCCTCACAACCGGGGGGTTGGGAGTTCAAGCCCGTTCAAACCCTGGCCGCGTCAGACAAAAGACGTTAAAAGATGGGAGGTGCTGCTACCCTGTTTGGCGTTCAACGATTTAAGGGATAGAGCAACATCGATCTGGCGCTGCTCAGTGGCTGCCGGGCCCACGATCAATTGGGCAAAATCAATTTTCGGAAGATTTCTATTTGTGATGTCTATTTCGAATAAAAATATGGATTATTATTCAAGGCAAATCCTTCAAGCCTCATAGTTAGTGTGCATGTATGTTAGAACTCATTTGGTTCTTGAGACAGATTTTACTTCTCCCAATCATTTTATTTCATTTTAAGATTGTGATGAAGGGAATGATTATGGAAGAAAAACTTCATCTTCATGTTGATGATGAAAAAACAAATGATTATGTTTGAATTGGGAAAAGAGCTGAGATGAATGAAATTCAATAACTATGCAGTACATGAAACCTGCAACATGGCACATCACTGTAGAGAGACTTTGCTAAATTACAGAAACTCATCATCGCTAGATTTGATAAATGGTAGTTAAGCATACTGTCATACATGTAACTATCTTGTCTAGCGAATCCCAAATCAAGTTTATTCCACTGATGTGGTAGGCTATTAACGTCTTTTTACACCAGAGTAACGTGATCGGCAAGATTACGAAAATAATAGCAAAACCACAAACGAGGCTCCGATTTTCGCCTGAGATAGAGAGCGCTTCATGTGAATCCGACTTCGTGGCTCCTCCGCACCTGCCCAACTGATACAAAAAGAGCTGTAGGGGAGAAAGAAACTCAACAAAAAAAGGAAAGCTCCCCCTATGTCTGTTGCCGTTCGTGCAAAGCGAAGACCGCGGCTATCGAGTTTCCAATCTTGATTAGAAATTCAACAACTCCTGCACGCAAGGCCTGGGACTAAATCAATAAAAGTATGCATTGCTCATAAGCGCTAATACATACAGAATTAAATTGAATTGCTTGTATGACTGTGAGCTGTGGTAATGGGTCTGCGTATCATACTGTACTGTCCCATGACAAAAAAGGAAAAAAAGGAGGGAAATTATGTGGTAATATTTTTGCTGTGGTTTGTTTTTCAGTACATAACAAAAACAGTATTTATGAAACTGAATAACAAATATTGTATCATCATGAAGTTTAATTTGTAGAAATGTAATTTGGACTGGAGTATACTTTCGCATTTTATTTAAAGAGAATGAAACAAAATATCTTCTAAGCTACACATCGCTTTTAAAATAGAAAATTATGAAAAAAATTATGAGCATTTACAGTTTTAGATATATTTGTAATAAAGTATTTTGAAATTATTAATGATTTTTGTTGTTTTAAAAACTTCTTTATTGAGATGTACATGTATGTAAAAAAAATAACTGAAATATATGGGGAAAATATTCATTTCACAGGATTTATAAAGTTTGGATGTGTGTGTACATTAACATGTTTCCACTGACATGTTAATTTAAGAGCATACAATTCCTGGGATTAAGCTTTTAGATATTATAATAATAATTTAAAAAGTACAGCTGTATGGTATTAGCCAATCCTGAAACAATAATGGACAATGGAAATATCCTGTTTGAAGCTAGTACTATGAGAAAATGGAAATAATGACCCAAGTTAAAGGCATTGGCTAACATTTACCACTGTTAAAAAAATCTGAGCTGCATGATTCCCCATGCTACCAGTGTCTTTGATGAGGTCTAACAATGAAACCCTGAAAAAATTGTATTTCAAAATGATTATTTAGTGCTTTAAAAAAGTGAAAATCGTAAGTTGACCAGATTCACTTGCCCATTTCCTCCCATAGACTTACTGTGTGTACACCTAGGTTAATAAAACTCGCCCCGAGTTTTATTGTTTATTTCATGTATAACTTACCATTGGCAGTGTAACTTTCCTGACTTTTGTATTCTAGGGTGTTTATTTGTCCATTTAAACACTGCTATATAGCTCAGATATCAAAGTTTGACAATTTTTTAAATTGAAGCTCCACAATGTTAGCCCATCACTTTAAAGCTTCCTGAACTAATCCCATTATAGAAATTTTGATGGAAAATCATCCATTATTCATAAAAGTAGCCGACTGTGACCAACTCAAATACAGATTGTCACTTAAAGGGCGGCAATGCCTTTTGACTTTGATGCCATTAGGTTCAAATTATTCATCATTACTACTCTCTTCATAATTTTGCTTCAATTATTTCATCAATTTTGAATGTTTTGAAGCAGAATTATGTTGGCCTTCATCAATGTCATTCGTAAATCATAAACAATTTGATAACATAGTGGAACAAAATTCTTTCTTCTGGTAGATATCCATTATATTTCCACTATATAAATTCACAAGACCAGCTCTCAGCTTTAGTCTACTTAAGAGAGGCATTAGTGGTTTTAGGGGTGGTTATTTTAACCATTTAGTAGTCACTTCCTTTATTGCTTTGTAAAGTTGGAGTGCCGACAAGGCAGCAGCTGAATCAGTCGCCATCTTTCGTCTACCAGTCACGCTTACTGTATTTAAGCTAATTTGCGACCTTGGGCCTTCATGATCAATTTGGTTCGCACTGATAGCAGTTTTTGTTATTGGTGGTCGTGGTGTGGTCATCCCGTGTTGACCGTGAGTTTTCTCACCTGATTGAACCACTTGCCGTGATTTTCAACTGGATGACAAAAGTTGTGGTTCGAAATCTGTCACAGACAGTGTGAGAATTGGGTCATTTGACCTGATTTTACTGTGATTGTATCAAAGTTTGGACAAAAGTTGTGGTGAGAAATTCATGGAAGTGTAAGTAGAGTTACTGGATGATCAATTTGGGTTTGAAAAGTTGGTCATTTGAATTAAAAGTTGCTGAAATACACTAGGGTTTGATCGGTTTGATCATAAACATAGTGGAACAAAATTCTTTCTCATGGTAGATATCCATTATTTTTCCACTATATAAATTCACAAGACCTGCTCTCAGCTTTAGTCTAATGAAGAAAGGTACATGTACTAGTGGTTTTGGGGGTACATGTAGTTATTTTAACCATTTAGAAGTCACTTCCTTTCTTGCTTTGTAAAGTTAGAGTGCCGACAAGGCAGCAGCTGAATCAGTCGCCATCTTTCGTCTACCAGTCACGCTTACTGTATTTAAGCTAATTTGCGACCTTGGGCCTTCACGATCAATTTGGTTCGCACTGGTAGCAGTTTTTGTTGTTGGTGTTCGTGGTGTGGTCGTCCGGTGTTGACCGTGGGTTTTCTCACCTGATTGGACCACTTGCCGTGATTTTCAACTGGATGACAAAAGTTATGGTTCGAAATCTGCCGCAGATGGTGTAAGAATTGGGTCATTTAGCCTAATTTTACTGTGATTATTGAAATGTATCAAAGTTTTGACAAAAGTTGTAGTGAGAAACTCATGCAAGTGTGCAATTAGGAAACTGATTGGATCATCTGGATGATCAAATTTGGATATTCTGATATTGTTACATACATGTAGTCTAGAAAATCTCTGACAATTTACATAATTGAAACCTTACATTGTGTCTAAAAAAAAATTGTGCAAGTGAAAACCACCCTCTTTAGCAATTAGAAAATACTCTTGTGACATGATGACATGATACTTACGTCAACCTCAAGTGCATAGTCTTAGCTTTCAAATGCTGTTAGTTTTGTTTGATTTGCTTGTCTTTAATCTTGAGATATGTTAATTTAAATAAGAAAGGGTAAAATCGCAATCGTGCCACTTTTACTAAAGTCCGAATAAAGGTGACACAATTGTGATTCCACCCTTTTGTTGTTTACAACATATCTCAAGATTAAAACAAGCAATTGAACAGAACAAATGGCATTTGATTGCTAAGGATTTGCCCTTGACGATGATGTAAGCATAATATCACCAAAGTATTTCTAATTGCCGAAGAGGGCGCTTATTACTTAGCTTTTAAATGCTGTTAGTTCTCTTCAATTTGCTTGTTTTTATTTTGAGATATCTTGTAAACAACAAAATGGTGGAATCGCAACTGTGTCACTTTTACCAGAAGAGGGCCTGATGCTATATTGACTGTAGTAAAAGTGGCACATTTGTGATTTTACCTTTTTGTTGTTAACTTAACATATCTCAGGATTAAAACAAGCAAACTGAACAGAACAAACGGCATTTGAAAGCTAAGACTATGCCCTATGACGTCAAAAAATGTTTTCCTTATTACCTAAGAGGGCGCTTTTGACTTGCACAATTATTTTTGAGACACACTACAAATTCAGAACTTGAATAATATAAAACAGAGAAATTGTAAGAAAGAAAGAAGTCAATAAAACACTAGTTTACCATATTCTTAGCATCTGAGTAGACAGGTAAAAAAATTATATTTTCATGGAGTAACTGTGAAATAATCTTCTGATATCTGTTTTTACGGATATGCGAATAAATATGGCAGTTCTTTTCAGATGCTAAGATATGGTACACAAGTCACAAGTGTTTCATTGATTTTGTTCTTAAAACTTCTCTGTTTTATATTGTTTAATTTCTGACTTTGTAAGGTTTCAATCATGTACTATGTAAAAAGTGATTTTTTAGACACATGTACATGTAAGTTCTACAGAAAAGGCATGTAATTGAAAAAATAATACATAAGAAGTATATTAACAAATATGAAGAAGAGGTATAAAGAGGAAAGAGAAAATGGATTTATGATTCAAATGATGATGATGATGATGATGATGATGGTGATGATAGTGATGATAATTATGATATTTATTATATTTATTATAATATACAGGCCCCCTAAAAATTATACTTTCTCCTTGCCCTTTTATTTCATAATCAAACTTTTATAATCAAATTTTGACAGTCATACAGTTAGCAAAATGCCCAAACCTGCACTTTCCCCTCTGCATATCAAACATAATGTACTTATTAGGACCAAAATTGATGTTTGTAGTTTACTTGTACAACAAGGGTACTTATTCATTTTTCAAGAGCAAGTTCAAATAAGAGAAGGGCTCAAAGTTGACAGGTATACTCAATACGTGTGCATGTTGACTTAAAGATTGTGTCAGGGATGTGCAAGTCCATTACTTCCTCATTATCAATACCAAACGGTAGTTTAGTACTTACAATGGTGTGTTGAAAGTCTGAGATCCATACGTCATGAATTTGTTGTTTTATGAGAAAACTAATAACGACATGTTACCAGAATGTGTTCTTTCTGTGAGTTTCAATTTTGCTCAAAATGCGAATCGCGGTTACTGTGCACCGTAGCAAGACAGCCGCCAGCCCTCTGATTGGTTAACGGCTATCCCCTGCGCGACCTTTGCTAACGGCTGATCGCGACCATTTGGAACGGCACATGCACGTTTGACATCGCAGATTTTTGTAAATTTGCTTCGAGCAATTTGAAAAAGGATGAAGTTAACCGTCCAGATTTTCACAAAACTCAATATTTTACCCCAAGTCTCTGTGAGAGGTGTTATTTATATTAATCTTCACATTGATATGATTTCAGCTGATTTCATTCATATAGATGTTTTTTGACGCGCAAATCAATGACACAATCTTAACCTGTAAGAATGAGATATTTTGGTTTGGGGTCTATGGAGAATGCATATTATAGTGAAATCAAATCATCTCCAATGAGTTAAAAAGCATTGCAGCCAGAATCTGCTATTCTGGCCTCATAAATATATTTACAGGTTCCTCTTATTTCAACTTCTTGGGGTAACCTAAAAATTGCCAATGGCCCTATTTCTCTGGACCTTACTCATGTACAGGTGTACTGCACAGACAGGTTTGCAATGCAAAACTCTACGCACACACTGTCGAAGCTAGGTTCGTTCTCCCGTTTTGATTTCAGGACCTCTGTTGCCATCCTCTTTTTCACCTGACAGTTGTGTTGCCTTCATCATTTTCCACGTGGGACCGGGGGTCGGCCGGGTCGCGAAGCACAAACATATAATGACTGGACGCTTAGAAATTAGGATTTACCATAGAGTGGTGTTTATCAGTGTGGGCTTTGTCGAGAGTCTGTCGTTCCGGGCGAGTATGACGGGAGGGAAATGTGAGAACTGAGCTATAGTACAACCTTTCACTGTCAAATGTAGGAGCGGGGAGCATTGCAGATGTACAACACATACATGTACTTATTTCAGTTTGATGTATGTACATGTAGTAAGTAACCCACCCCCCAACTTGTAAGATCTAATACAGATTGATTTGAATAGCTACTATAGGAGACGTTTCATTGTCGGTCTGCCTGTTAGTACAATCACAACGACATGCTATTCATAACAAAACATGGGGACTTGTGACTTCGGGCATGTTAATGTACATTCCCACAAACACTAACACTCAAGGAGCGTTTAACTTAGACACCGGGTTGAGTGAGTTGTTTAGGTATGGAAGCGCTCTGTAGCAAAAGAGACTGATTATAGCCAGCCTAACATCTCAACCCTGACTTTCGTGTTTATTACACTCTCACAACATTCTAATTTTACAAGGAGAAGGTCAGATAGGTTCAATTTGTATCAGGGGGAAAATACAGGGAGGGGATGGGGCAGGGAGGGGCTCTTAAACGATTTTCCTCCAAAATGCATATGGTTTAATTCCTTAGAATATCTGAGATGCACTTGTGAAGAAGAAGGAGGACGAGGAATAGAAGAGGGAGGAGGAATAAAAGAGGGAGGAGGAATAGGAGGAGGAGGAGGAGGAGAGGAGGAGAAGTAGAAGAAGAGAAGAAGAAGAAGAAAGAGAAAGAAGAAGAAGAAGAAGAGAAGAAGAAGAAGAAGAAGAAGAAGAAGAAGAAGAAGAAGAAGAAGAAGGAAGAAGAAGAAGAAGAAGAAGAGAAGAAGAAGAAAAAAAGAAGAAAGAAGAAGAAGAAGAATGAGAGGAGAAAAATAATGGTATAAAATAAATTGAAATGATGGGAATGCTCTAAATTCTTAAAGTCAAATGATTTAGTCTGATGTGAACCACCTTCAGCACAAATTACACTGTGAACAGGTTATTGCGCAAATTTTGCAAACAAACCTGTGTTGTGGAGGCAATCTGTATTAATTCAGACATCTGGATAACTCTGAATTATCCTG
>JZLH01S0021895.1:23957-37117 GCA_001188425.1 Eucidaris tribuloides | reverse complement strand
AGAGACACTGGTATCATGGGGAATCATGCCGCTCAGATTTTTTTAACTGTGGTAAATGTTAGCCAATACCTTTAATACTTATATCATAATTACAATATTTGGCACTTTCCTTATCTGTGGGTTGTGCGACTTTATGAAGGTATCGTGATGACGGGTCACAAATATTGGCACATGGTTTATTGTCAGCTGACAAAAATTCTGCAACATAGCAGTCTATGGGGAAACTGGAATGGTCACTCAATGATTTTCAATTTTTAAAAACTTATAATTATAGTTTTGCACTGTGATTTTCAGGGCTTCATTTTTAGACCGTATCACAGACACTGGAAGCATGGAGAATGGTGTAGCTCAGATTTTTTTTTTTCAAACCCGGAAACGTTAGGACTTACATGCCTTTAAAATATTGCCCGATCTTGTTTAGATGATCTGTTTAACTAATGACATGTGTGACATACAGCTTCCTACCAAAATGACCATATCTCAAACCTACAAGAGAGGAGAAAAAAAAAACTAGACTAAAAGTTCAACCTTCAAAGATTTTTTGGACAAACAAGAAATCAGAGGTGTTGAACTGTTGACCATTATCAGCCAAATGTAGATGTTCATATTTTTCCTTCTTTCCCCAACTGACAAATATCAACACGCATTAGTCAAATCTGTCAGACGATCACCCGTAATGTGGGATATCTTTTGTGTCTGTATTACCACCTGGTTCAGCGGACCCAAACATGCCCGAAGATGCGTAACAAATGTATTCCGGTCCCCTGGGTTAAAAAGTTGAGCTATCGCAAGCAAGAAACCCTCTTAGTTTTTACTTTTGGAAACTAGACAGCCTACGTGCAGACGGTCATGTTTTCTGGGATTATTTTTGGTGATGAGGGGAATGTATTCTTATTTTTAGAGAATTGAACAAATCAATATTGGAGTTAATTCCTTGTTGGTGAGATTTTGAGCTTTTGTGATCAAGACGTTGAATAATGGGGGATTGAGCATGCTATTATGTACTGAAATGTGTTTCTATCAAGCCTGTGGTTATGTTTTACTTTGAAAAGAGTACGGAACAAACTGCATTGACACCATTCACAAAAGTGACAAAAATGCCTTTTTTGGTTTTATATTTAGTACAATTTTGTACTTTGACAACAACATGATATTGCATCATGTGACCTGACCCACTTAGACGACCTATAATTGGGAGGGCGTTGACTTGGACACCTTTGAAAATCACAATGTGCTATTAAAGGAAGATGTAGCCAGCAAGTAACAGGAATAAGTTAAGAAAGATTTTGGGGTAACTGTCAGTTCTCCCCAACCAATCAAATTGCAGGTGCACTGGCCTTGAGCTGACCTGATGCATGCCACTCTAAAATTTAAGAATTGATTGATAGCTTGACTTGAGTTGATTGATTGATTGATTGATTGATGATTGTTGAATTGATTTCGATTGATTGATTGATTGATTGATTGATTGATGATGATTGAATTGAATGATTGATGATTTGGATTGATTGATTGATTGATGTTGGTTGTAGTTGGTTGATTGTTGATTGGTTGATTGGTTGTGATTGGATGTGGTTGACTGTTGTTGTTATTGGGTTGATTGGTTGATTGGATGTGATGGTTGATTGTTGTTTGAGTGGTTGATTGTTTGATTGGTGATGTTGATTAGTGATGATTGTTTGAGTGGTTGTATTGATTGTTGGATGGATTGATTGAATTGTTGATTGATTTGATTGATTGATTGATTGATGATTGATTCGATTGTTGATGAATTGATGAGTTGATTTGATTGATTGATTTGATTGTTGATTGATTGATTGAATTGATTGATTGATTGATGATATGATTGATTGGATTGATTGATTGTTGATTGATTGGTTGATGTGATTTGATTGTATGATTGATTGATTGATTGATTTGTTGAATTGATTGATTGATTGATTGATTGATTGATGATTGATTGATCTGATTATTGATGAGTGAGGGAGGATTGTTGAGTGAGTGATTGTTTGAGTGGTTGATTGATTGATTGATTGATTGATTGATTGATTGATTGATTGATTGGTTGACTGTTTGAGTGGTTGATTGTTTGTTTAGTTCATTGGTTCATTGGTTGAGTGAGTGATTGATTAACTAATTTGATTGATTGATCCAATCATTCATTCCTTCATCCATCCATTCATTGGTTGATTTTAGAATAAGCAGGTTATAAATATTCTTTTCCAATTATGAATGGAACTATTTTCAGTCAATTATAAAATGCAGATTCAAGTGACTTTGCCCCTCAGACCAAGCACACTGGCATGGATAAAAGTGTAAAATCCTTTTACAAATGCTGTCAAACAATAATAATGAAAATAATAATTGTGAATAGATGGGTATTTCAGATTTTAATGCCACTCCTATTTGATTCTTCACCTGTTGTTCAGCAAATTCACCAACCGCAAATTACAATAATTGTGATGTGAGGTGTGGACAATCCTTTCTACATGTAGGTCAACCATGAATTTCAACTATAAATAAATACTTTGAATACAGTAGCTCACAAATTGACCAGAATGCTGAAAATAACTGAGAAATTGACCAGAATGCTTAGAATAGCTTAAATATGACTAGATTGTATATGTGTTGACCACATCATTTCTGAATCAATTTCCTGCCAACCCTGTCAGATTTAATAATTTGACCAAAACTATCAAACCAAAGGATATTTGGGTTTTGGATTAAAAGCATGTTCAATCCAGTGACCTGAAATTTGCTAGAAATATTAAACTGAAATTTCTAGTGTGCTGTTGGTATCTTGAAGTGTTTATTTTTCTCCTCTTTTTTATGAGTACTGTAATGAGAAATTGGAAAAATGAAAATGTCTGCTTACAAACCACTTTTAACCCGTCGGAAACGATTTGATTTTGCTATAACATGCATTCTCCATAGACTCAAGCAAGAGATATCTCGTATTTAGTTTGCACTGGGTTAAATATTACAGAAATCAAAAGATTTAATTTGCTATAGATTTAGTTTTTCTTTTTTTTCAGAAGTGACTACATGTATGCTACGCATTTTGAAAAAAAAAAATGATCAATAAAATTTGTTGCCTTGTCCAAAACTACTTTTTTTTTTAAGTACTTCCTAATAATTTTTCCCAAATCATTTTCTTGTACATGTTTGCAAGAAATTTTCTTTTGTTGTCATGGAAAAAAGTGTAATCCCATCTTGAATTCAGAAATTATGTATCTGTGTCACTGTCAAAGTAGGTATTTAACTGGCATATCACAAAAGCCAAAATACCATACTGGCCATTCACAAAAATTATGAGTCTTTCCATTCTCATAATTTTAATATTTGAATATGTATGTCAATCTTCTGAGCTGACTGTGACCTTCAGTATGTTGCAACAAAGCCTCCACTACCCCGGCCCGGCCCGCACTTTGCATCAAATCAAGTAGAAAGACATTACTTACACTCCACAAGAATTATCCACGGGAGTTCTATGATGTTTGTATCGACATTCAAATCATCAATAATTTTTTTCCATCCATCTGTTGAGAAACCATTGTTCGATACAAGTCATTAAAACTAATGTGAATGTATGCCTGTATCCCACAGGCTTGACAAGTAGTCATGATTTTATTGTTCTGAATTTCATTCATGTTTTGATGAAGTAGTTGTGGAAATGTTTGATGTGTGGTCATTTTCTGCTGGCATGAATCCGAAGGTTTAATAGCTGTGCTTTTTATTTCAGATACAGCATTTTGTATCCCTCTCACATGTGAACACAGAAGATGCAAATGATAGTAGCCTGCTGTTTCATTGTATGTTTTGAACTTTAAAGAGACATTTTTTTTGTGATATTACATATATATTCACAGAAATACAGTGTTAGGATGGCCAAATCTGCTACACACTTTTGTATTTCTTGTTTCATTCTTGTTCTTGTTGTTGTTGTTGTTCTTCTTCTTAATTAATTAAAATCAGGTTGATTCTGTAAAGACAAATTGCTAAGAATTTGTAAGAAATGATGGAGAACTCACAATTTGTATTACAAATCATCTCCATTCCAATTATTGTTTATGTTATGAATTTCCCCCTAACCTACTCTAAGTTGTAATGTATTGTTCTAGTCATTTTAATCGAGTACAAGTATTTGTTTCATTATACATGTGTATGTGTACATTCATGGCTTCTTTCTCTTTATACTTAAACTATGTTTTTGCTTTTAATGGTTTTATGTTTTGGCTAGCACTTTATATCTGTTTATAAAAGGCAGTTAATAAGAAGTCCAGCTATTGGTAAGATATTGAGGTTTAAACATTCCAGTAAATTATAAACTGTGAAAAAATGGAACATTATTCCTGATGAACAACATTATAACTAGAATTCCATGCTCAAGAAGCACTACTGTGTACACTGTATCGTCTACGGTAGTGTAGAGGACCTACCATTTATGTGTCTGTATGCCCATTGTGAAGGTATAAAGTATGGCTACTCACGGAAAGTCTTTGCTTATTGTACTGTCACTTTAATATCATTAGCATTAATATTCTGAAAAATATATAGTACTCTGTCAACATATCAGGGGAGGATTTGTAAGCATTGGAGCAAGGTGTGATAGTTTTCCTTTCATGAACGCAACTGTAGAGTGAAAAGAAAAATACAAATAATGCCCCATGCACGCCCGATTCCACTGACCCGTCAGCCCGATCTAAAGTGAAGGCTTACGCTAGAATTCAACTGTCAATCATGTCCTCGTTCCCGCAGCTACTGCAAACTATCCCGAGATTGCGCTGATATTTCACACCTGGTAAATTTTGTTGGTGTTTTTCTGTCTGTCAGTTTTAATAGGCAGCGTCCAGCTGAGCCATGTGATAACCCGGCTTGTCACTGGCGTAAATTACATGTACTGTGAACCCCACCCTCAAACAAACATGACTAAAGCTAAAAAATGACTTGAATGTCAGAAATGGGTCTACATTTTAATTTGTTTCTTACTTTCTTTTTTTCTCTCTCTCTATATATATATTGTAAGATGTATGTGTGATGTTATTTTTCCTGTTATTGCTTTTAGTTTCGTTTTTATTGATTAATTACTTTATATATCAGTATTTATATTGCTCGATTGATTGATTGATTGTTTGAATGGTTGATTGATTGATAAATTGAGTAAGTAAGTGATTGATTGATGATTGATTTAATGGCTGATTGATTGATTAATTGATTGAATGATTGAATGAATGAATGAATGAATGCATGAATGGTTGCTTGATTGATTAATTGATTGAGTGATTAATTGATTGGTTGGTTGATTGATTGATTGATTGATTGATTGATTGATTGATTGATTATCTTAATTGATTGATGATAGATTGATTAAATGATTGATTGATTTATTAAGTGAGTGAGTGATTAAGTGATTGATTGAATTAATGAATGTTTGCTGCTGCTGGATTAATTGATTGATTGATTGAATGATTGGTTGGTTGGTTGATTTTGTTAGTGAGTTAGTTAATAAGGTTTTTGTTAAGATTTGTTTTGTTCAAAGATCATAATTTTCAAAAGATATTTTTTGATGGAATCATGTGGATTCACGCTTATGATGATGATTATCATTTCATAGCAAAAGATCATGAACATAACAAAGTTATTATCTAACCCTCTCCGTACCATAGCAAAAAATCACTCCATAGACTCTGCACGGGATATTCTAAGTGTGGAACTGTAAGGATTAATTCATAGTTCATTTCACTGTTTGCATTATACAGGCGCTTTGACTGCCACATTTTCCTCCTGGCGTTAATATTTTACTTTTTATTGCATTCTTCTGGTGTACAGTAGACAATGAAAATTGATATTTTGGGGTCACCTACAACCTTTCACGTTCAGACGAATTTCTATCAGCGACAACACGTGCTTACCCTGTCCCTTCTCAACCATAGTGACCCTCCTTGCGGATGCTGTGTTGCCATGGTTACCTCGCAAATTGGTAGTCTTGGTATTCGCCTCGTACTTATGACCAGGAAACAAACACTGGCTGCAGTATTCTAGGGACAGACTGCTGTTGTATAGTTTGTGTTGTGTAGTAAACTAGAAATATTTGTATGTTTTGATGATGATGGTGATGATGATGATGAGGAGGAGGAGGAGGAAGAATAAGATGGTAATAGTACTGGTGATGATTATAATGATAAAGATTATGGTACTGCTGCTACTGATGGTAATGATAATAATGTATAAAGAATAGAAGATTATTCTAACAATGAAGAACAAGAAGATTATGTTTAATGATGATGATACATGTAGTTGATAGTGGTGATGGTGATCATAATCATGATCATGATGAAGATACTGATGGTAGTGAGGGGGAGGAGGAGGAAAAGGGGTGATAATGCTAAAAATTATGAAGAAGAGGAAGAAAAAGAAGGCTAAAAATGAAGAAGAAGAAGAAGATTGTGATCAGTGATGATGATAGTGATGATGATGGTGATCATAATCATGATCATGATGAAGATACTGATGGCAGTGATGATCATGATAATGATGGTGCTGGTGGTTATGGTAATGATCATGAGAGCAATTTGTTTGTGATGATGCTAATGATTCTGATTTCATAATTTACATGCTTATTTATAACTGATTCTGTATGCAGATTTGTAAAGAGATATTATTTTGTTTCTTTCTTCTGGTTCATTCTCAAATATTGTCAAGCCCCCAGAAAGTATAATTGGAGTCTCTTCAACAGTCTAGAGACATCTATGTCAAGGACAGGAGTTGAATGCCCTGGGACTCCGGGCTCCCCCCTGGGACCCTTAGACAGGCCTTAACCCCCTACACCTTAGGTGACCCCAATCCCCTTCTACACTTGTGTAATTGATACGTTTTAGCTTTCATCACTTATTCATTTCATATCTCAGTCTCTCTTTTGGTTTATTTTTGTTTGCTATGCTCAGTGTCTGTCTCTTTGTCCTTGAGATTTGAAAAAAAAAAATAGTCTGCATGTCTACATGATGCAATATCATACTGAAACCTATGTATGAAATTGCAATTCAGTTTGTATGAAAACCAATGACTATGTTTTTGTAGGTACATGTACATGTAATTTGTGAGAGTGAAGTTGTCAATTTCTAGTGATTTTTATTTCTATTACTTAAAGTAAATTAACTTTAAAACAGCTTTATTTGAAATTAAGTTACTGTAAAATAATAGAAAGAAACATCACCATAAATAAAAAAATTCACACTCAGAATATTACTGTATCTCTCTTTGATCAGCTGAAATGACAGAGGTTTTTGCACATGGCTGTTTTTTTTAGGTTTATACAGAATTAATTCCTTCTGCTTGTGAAGCAATACAGAGCTTACACTCTTTTCCTTCACAACCACCAATATATTTTTTTTCAAACAAAACTTGATTGTTCAGTAAATTTGATTCAAAATGATAAGTAAACTGTGAGTGTTTTCTTTAATTTAGTTTATATCCAATAATCTTTGAATATTACACAGATCCACATATGTACATGTACATTACATGGACATGTTGTACACCTGTACTTGTAATGTCTGCAACACACATGTACATGAAACAAGTGAAAAAAAAATTGTTTTAGCATTTCTTTGCAAACAAGAAACTCCAGCACACAATGTCATATTGCCATCCAAAGCGAGAGACATTTGAGTCGACACCATTTCCTCCACTGAAATTTCTGAGACACTAATGAGACTAATTTACACCAGGTTACCATGGTGACAAACACACAACCTTCCTTTTTTTCTCTGGTAGGAGTTTTGTGCAACTTTCAGCATGAGACCTCTAGACACGGCTGTTTCTCCCGACCGGGACCCAACTCGGAGGTTGGGTGCAATAATGATCAAACAAATTGCCCAGCTGGAGGAAAAATGAAAGCTTATTCTGAACACAAGCACTACATGTTGAAATGTTAGTCACATTTATGTTTGCTGTTGGTAAATTGTACATGTAGTACAATATCAAGAGAGATTTGTGTATTTGGAACTGAAAGGGACAGCATTTTGATTTTTCTTTTTTACAACTCATTATGTAACAGACAGTAGAAAGCTTCAAATGATAAAAGTTTTGTTAGTGATGATGATGATGGAGATGGTGAGGGTGATGATGATGAGGAGGATAAGGAGGATGTTAATGAGGATGGGAAATGAGGAGGAGGAAGAGGAGGAATAGAAGAGTAATATTGATGATGTTGATGAGCAAATCCATTTTAGAAATTTGGAAAATTGAAATTTTCTAATCTGTTGTCTGAAGAAGATCTATGTACTAGGTGTGAAAAATAATATTTGTTATTTTTAAAAATTAATAACACAAAAACTGTACAACAGATTATACTGGCATTGAGTATAGTTACAGCATAATAGTGAACATTTTTGTTTTAGGTGGTTTGAAGACGATATCAATAATCAGTTTTATGTAATTCATGCTTGTTTTAAAAGTTAAGGTTCAGATTTTGCCTCAAAATCAACCCCTGTTACAAATTGAAACTGTGTACAGAAATCAAATGGTGTGTGATCGGGCGCTGAGGTACATGCTGGTGTTCAGTCCCCATCACATGATATAGACAATGGCTGCCAGAGACTGCACCTTGGAGACATTGTTATGCAGTCTATCACAGACTCCGTCCAAGGAAGATAATGCTTTATTAATATTCATAAGTAGCCTGGCGACTGCTAGACTCTATTTACTGTCCACAGCCATTGTCTATTTCTATTGTGTAGGGACTGAACACACACTCTCAGTCTCTCACACACACACATACCATTTGATTTCTGTACAGTTTCAAATTTTGTACAGGGAGTTGGATTTTGAGCAAAATCTGAACTCTAACTTTTTAAATAAGCGTGAATTTCATAAAACTGAATATTGATATCGTACTGAAACCACCTTCAACAAAAATGTTCACTATTCTGCTGTAACTATACTCAATGTCAGTATAATCTGTTGTACAGTTTTTGTGTTATTAATTTTCAAAATTAACAAATATTATTTTAAACACCTAGTATATGTATGTATATTATGCTCATTATTTCTGGTATACATTTTGTAGTGTATTATTTCCTAATATTATGATTATGATGATTAGTAATTTCGTGTAGGATAGTATACATGTACAGTAGTACCATATTTAAAACATTATGCATTTCTTACATTTATTTGGTTCAGCCAATATTACTAACATCTGCAAGACACTATCATTTTGTTGCTTAAAATATTTCAAATACATATATATATGTATATATTTTTCAGGGGGGGGGGTTGGTTCATATGAATGCATGAGAAGATTTATCTGGGTTTAAGAATGAGACTAAATATTGCCAGTTCCTAAATCTATGCATTCAAATTTCCAACAACAACTTTCCGTCTTCGTCTAAACTGCTAATAAACTGGGATGCTGGGAATCACAGCTGGCACTAGGGTACAATTCCTGAAACCAAATTAGTCTGACAAATTGCGTGATTGATTGGCGCAGCATCGCTTCATTTTAACACCTTGGATATTGACGGGTATTAGACAACGCTTAGCCATGCTGTGCAAATATTAAGGATCATGTTAATCCATAATTTTACCAGTGCCTCAAAAAGGATAAATGTTTGATTTATGTTTCTTATCATAATAATCAAAACTGAAAGTTTTAATATAAGAAATATAATAATATAGATATAATAAGAAATATGTAGAAATGATATGCACCATCATACATGTATTTACATGTATCCCTCTCTACTATTCCCTATATTACTCCACACGGAAATGCTTGCAGAGCCATTTTGTCTTGATTTGGCATAGCTTCAAGTCATCACATGTCTGAGATATAATATGACATCACTTCATCATGATAAAATCCAGTGTTGAAATTACTTTTTATTTTTAGGGAGCCATTTTGAAAAAATCAACAGAGCCATTTTTCATTTTACCAGAGCCATTTTCAGTTTTCCAGAGCCATTCTTTTTTTTCAGGATTTAGGTAATAATCATCATGGTTTTGCATTGCAGTTTGCCTTGCTTGTTTAATAACAAATTCATGTATCCTTGTATCATGTACTAACTATAATCAGGGGAGTGGGAGTAAAATTGGAAAAAAAAATCTGAAAAATCTGCAATAAAAATTGTGCGCAAAGCGCACATGTGGAGCGCAAAGCGCGAAGATCCAATAGGCCGGGGTCCAGGGCCCGCCTAGGGCCACGGGAAGCTATAGGGTTCTAGATGCTCTCTGGTGCAATCTAGGCTTATTTTGGAAACCATTTCTTTCAATTTAAAATGGTTGGTTTGGGGGATATTTATATATGTATAACCAAAAAATGTTGGAAAATGGAAAATGAAAAGTGTAGTTTTAATGTCTACTTCAGTTCATTCCCCCGAAATTTGCCTAAAATATTATTTGTATCTTATTCAAAATAATATCAGATGATTTTCTGACCAAAAACACTGCTTCTGAAACTTGAAATTTAAAGTAACAAAGTACTTCATTAAATGGAATATTCAGTAAACAGGCAAGTTTAGCCAGACCGCAAGACAATGCAGTGGACAGGACACCACGTCTGGCAATTCTCTGACCAGACAGCTGAGGGGAGATTTCACTCCAGTGACTGTAGGCCTGCTTCCAATCCAGCTGCTCCAAGTGCGTCACTTTTTGACTTAATACCTACATAAAATCGGGTTAGAATTTCAGAAACATAATTTCTTACAGTCCTGTGACACTTTTGTGGTTGAATTTATCACTTTCAAGTGCAGAAATTTACCAACAAAATCGTAACTTAGAGTTTGAAATACGATTTTTACAACACCATTTAACACATGTGCACTACATGTACATGTAAGCATTAACTGAGAAGCTAACTGGCGCGCCATGAATTTGCCGATAATTTTGCTGCTTTTGGAACTTCAAAAAATGTGATTTTAAACATTCTGCTTGCCTTCTCTGTTACTTTCAGTAATCGTGTATTGAAACATTTCTGCTATTTTGTAAGTTCTTGCCAGAATTTTCGGCAAACTTCATTTTCTTTTCTAGCTTGATGCAAGATTTCTTTTCCTGAATTAGTTGGGAGCAAAGACGGGTAGAGCGCCACAGAGTGGTTGGGAGTACGCACTGCTTCTAGCGGCCATGGCTGCCCCAACTTTCTAATTATGCTTCAATTGGACGGGAGCGATTTTCATGTTGGGAGTCGCTCGGTACTTAGCGATCTCAGAGCAGGCGAGAGCCAAATCGCTCGTCGCTCCCGTGTATTTTCAACGCTGATAAAATCTACACTATGATATAATGTCATTTTAATTATTTTAAATGATATTACATCACATCATATCATATCCATTTTTTGACATTTTTAATGCACAAGATACAAAGCTGTATCTACAGGTATGATGATTTGATGAAACTAATTTGATTTGACATGAGCAACCCTTGGCAAATTCCAATACAGGAAGTGTTTGATGAGAACTTCATGTATAACCCTGTCATGGTATATGTTATATCTTCCCTTACTTCAATCAGTCATTGACAACATCTGCCAGATGCTATCATTTTCTTGTTAAAATGATTTCAAGGAGTTTTTTTTTCACATGAATTCCTGAAAAAAAGTACATTTACATGGGTTTAGGAACCAGATCAAATATCACCAATTCATATACCTGTAGTTCTATACATGTCTTAACCCAGTGAAGACTAGACACAAGATATCTCGTCTTGAGGTCTATGGGAAATGCATGTCAAAGCAAAATCAAACTGTCTTCATCAGGTTAAGATGTCTAGCATCAACATATTTCTTCACTGCCAGTAACCCCTGTTCCCTTGAATCACAGCTGGCATTAGGGCACAATTCCCGACCCCAAATTTGTCGCGCAAATTTCTTAATTGATTGGCTCAGCGTCGCTTCAATTTAACACCTTGGATATTGACGAGTATTAGACAACGCTAAAGCCATGCTGGGCAAATATTAAGGATCGTGTTGTGGCACGGAAAGTTTTTGTACCATTAGGTCCGTTTTGTGTTTGTGTGTCCAAGCACACTTTGTGTCTACTTCACTCGCATTATTATTGTAAAGGTCTCTATTGTATTCCAATTTAGTTTGAACTGTCAAATCGTAAAAAAAATTGCATTGAATTAAAACGACAATAAACAAATTGTAGACTCTTGTAAACAAATGAATTATAAATTTGGGGTTTTATCAGGTAATTGCATTTATGGAAACACTTTCATTAGCACTAAACAGATCAAAATTTATAATCTGAAGAAAATCTGCTGTACTTCTGTAATGAACATATACAAATAAAGTTTACCCTGTATTTCTTTTTTCTGGTTTCCAGTCAGTCAGCTTTCATTAAAATTTTGGGTTGCCTGAAAAAGAGAACTTTTGGGCCCCCTCTCTATCCCATACCCCCATAAAAAGCAACATACTGTATCTCTAATGTATTTTAAGACAACATTGGCTCCAGTCTATTGTAATTTTCTCAGATTGTTAGGGGCATTAAATGGCAGTGCTGTACATTTAAGTTGTTTTATATTGTGAGTTTGAAATTTAGATTGCCCAATCGCGTTAACAACATTTGCCATTTCTGATTTTGGGGTTGTCCAGTGTTCATATTTCTGTTGCAGTATAGGCAATGGGACAAATTTTGTGATCTGCATAAAGTCACAAGATAATTCAATCATTTTATAAAAAGCCACATTGCTTGTATATGCTGTGACACTTCACATCACTCATGTGGGCTTACGGCTCAGTGTAGTAATAGACTAGTAGTAGTATTAGCAAATAGAAAAGATATATGGGATAATGTCTGTACAGATATAATAGAGTGAATAAACACAGGATTAGGGTAAGGAGGAAGCTGGGCTTATCATATTATTGTTGGTATATATAGAGTCATGAAGAGTTTCTTTAGCACTGACTACCCCCCCCCCATCACCCCCCACCCCCATCACCCCCACCCCCTTCCAGACACACATGCTTACAAACTGAAGGCTGCATATTGTTCATAATAGGATTATGTTTTTTGTAAACTGTCAGTTAACTCCTTACACAAGTATTGTCATATATAATGACTCTAATTGGTTTCTTTTTAAAGTGGAAATACATTTATCTCCAAATGAGTGTGATTATCCTCTTAGTCTAGGCTTGGTACAATGACTTCTGATACAAATGTAAG
>JZLH01S0021895.1:5208-19187 GCA_001188425.1 Eucidaris tribuloides | reverse complement strand
GAGTTCTTGACCATTTCGCTATGCGCAGTTATGTTTAATGATGTTATTATATTAGATTGCCAAATGATAATTCAATGACGATAATAATAATAATAATAATAATAATAATTAATAATATAATAATAATAATAATAATATATATATAATAATAATAATAATAATAATAATAATAAATATAATAATAATAATAATAATAATGAATAATAAATTAATATATATGAATTACTAACTACTATCTATTCCTTACACATCTATTATTCCGAGTTTAAATAATGTCAACAATATTCGAAATGTAATAATTTTTTTTATAATAATATGCACAAATACGAACCAGTGTGCAACATCTCACCAGTTCAAATAAGTTCCTTGTACATTTCTCATTTCTTTTTCTTCCTGAACACCTGTTCAGGTGAGGTTAATTAATTAACATGTCTATTGCTAGATGAAATTATTGGTATGAATTGTCCAACTTGTTTACAGTTTAATTGTAGATTTCTCAGCGTTGTTTATTGGCGTCATTGTTACAGTGTCAGTAGTTTTTAGTAAATGTTGATAAAATAAATTTCTGTAATAAATGGTTTTTAGATAGACCTCTTTAATGCTCTAAAACACTTCCACTTTTTAGAAAACTTGCCGTGGAAGAAAAAAGAAGAAGAGCCTTGGGGGTGTGTAAAACATTTTTTTGCCAGAAAGAAATGTTATGTGATATTTGCTCCGCGCACTACATTTAGGAATTAAACATTTTTGGGAAGTTTGATCACCATTGTTTTGTCGATTGTCTGAGAGACCAATACATTACCTATTATGAAAAAGCGTTGCTGAAAAAAAAACTGTCTCAGCCGGCAACCAAGCCTTTTAGCTTTCAACTGTGGAGCACGTTGCAACAGAGTTGATTAACATGTTAATTAAAGTGCTCTGAGAACACTAAACTTGTAGGATTACGGCTAATAATTACAATGATTAGTATTACTGTCAGTCGAACAATGTAACGTAGACTTTACATCGTCACTGAGACGAATTGCGTGATCCGCGTCAACCCGCGCGCGATTCACCTAGATTCCAGGGCATCGTACTAACAAAATAATACAACGTATCAATGCTTGCTCACATCACTGTCCTAGTGCTGTTAAAAAGAAGTCATTTGGAGCATTTTAAAATTTTGACGTGCCCGTACGCACGCATCGTGGCGCGCGTGTGCACTTGGTTAGGTCCAGCAGTTGACCCTTGACCTCAATTTTATGTTGGTACAATGTGATTACATAATTGTATTTCAATAATGAGATATTGACAAATGTCTGTTTTTGCTAATGACGTCATAAATGACGTCACGGATGGTGTTTGACATTAACATGATTACCATGCCGAGGTATTCACATGGGACATAACTATGTTAAGTTACAAGGTTATTAACACTATCGTTCTTCAGTTATCGTCGGAACAAAAAGTGACCAGAAAGAAACACAAATAAACAAACAAAGTAAGAAAAAAATTTCGTACAAACTCTATGGTGATCCGCGGTTACGCGGATCACCAATTAAGTGTCAATTACCATGCAAGGATGAATTGGTTTGGTTTAATTCATGCTTAATATATGTTTTCATTAACATATTACAAATTAGGATCAATAAAACAAAAACTATGTTTTTGTGTGCATACGTGTAGCCTATATTGTCTTATGGACTTTGGGTATATTTCCCTGTGCCTGTGAAAAAACACCAACAACATCACCAAGTTCGTTGAATGTTCAAAGCTCATTTGATTAACTTAAATTAATCATACTGCGGCATATTTTTCCAATAACTATCAATCTCCATTAACTTATATTAAACTTAAATTGATTAAGTAAACATGTGTAGATTCAGAGTTAATCAAAACTGATTTTATCAGAGTTTAATTGCTTATCAGTATTTGCATATTTTTTTTCTTACGATAATTGTTTTTCAAGGTGTTAGTCTGCATGTTGATCAAATTAAAAGTAATGCATGAAGTTGAAGAAAAAATGGTATTAATACTGTAACTTAAGCACTATTGAATCCCACTAGTACATATATATTACAGATACATGTACTATGGAGTAAATTTCCAATACTTTTGGGTTAGAATTAGTCCCTTTGATGTTGAAAGTACATGTAGCTGTTTTAGGGTTAAAATAAAACCTTAGGTGTCAAAATTTAACACTACATGTAGTGTACTTTTGATATATTGCACATTGTGCAACACCCAAGCCCAAGCTGTACAGATTTGGTTGACAGGACAAATTTTTCATGAAACTTACATCATGAAACTTGTACTGTCACCCCAGAATTTAGAAAGCGAGTTAGTTGTTTAAGGGTAATTTAAATTATATATTTTGTCTTTTAAAGTGCTCAGATTGTACATTTCCTATGGTGGAACTGTCTGGGGGCCAACACTTTAAAGTGATAGGCTAACATTGTGGAGCTTCAATTTAAAAAACTGTCAAAATTTGGATATCTAGCTAGTAGTGTTTGAATGGACAAATAAATACCCTAGAATACACAAGTTTGGAAATTTATGCTGCCACTGGCAAGATATGAATGATTAAACATTTAATACTCGGGGCGAGTAAAAAATAGGCTAGATCCACACACGGTATGTCTATGGGAGGAAAATGGGCAGGTGAATCCAGTCAACTTACCATTTTCACTTTTTTAAAGCACTAAATAATCATTTTAAAAATACAATTTCTTCAGGGCTTCATTTTTAGACCTTATCAAAGACAATGGTAGCATGGGGAATCATGTAGCTCAGATTTTTTTAACTGTGGTAAATGTTAGCCAATGGCTTTAAATTGTGTATAATTTTTTTACATAAATGGAAGCATTTCAGAGTGTGTGATGTTGAAGGCATTCATAGATAATAAAGTCTATCTTGAACTCCATAAGGGGAAAAAAAACCTTTTTTCATCTTATGCCAAAACTACATGTATATGCCATATATTTCGCATCAATATATTATTTTCGCGATTTTGCTTCAAAACGGGGAATTCGCGAGAGTATATTTTTACGATTTTATTGTATTTGCATTAACTTTGTACAGAAATATTGGAAGTTAAAATTTATGCGTTCAGTAAGTTGTAAACTTTGTGAAAAAAAAACCACCGCAAAATAATTCAGCGTGTACAGTATACTGCTACATTGTTGATAAGCAACACCCCTGATTTTGCAGTGAAGTGGGTTATGTACAGTGTAGGCCTACTTGAAAACCTCCTTGGTCACACATGTTGTTTGAGGTGCCAGTTGCTGCTACAAGGTTAATTCTACCAGACAGCATTCAGTTTTGTTGATAAACAAACAATTACCAGTCAAGTGTATCAAACTCACTTAATTCTGTGATAATCCATCTTAATCCCTAGTTAATCTGATTAATCCCGGGTTGATACAATACAGTTAGATATAGCAAGGAGCTTGAAGCTCCTTGGATATAGAGACCAGTCTAATCAGTGAAGAGTAAAAGGTCTGGCAAAGAAAATTTAATCTTTTTAAGACATACACCCATGTATAATAACCACCCCTTAGCCTGAAGCCTTCAGAGGGTAAAGTCTGCTCATTTATTTAAAACTAAACAAAGAAAGGTTAATCCTTTTTACTACAGACAATAACCCAACTTCGCTAGAAGGTTAAGTCTGCACAGTTATTTACAACATGTGAATAATGTTTGTGTAACTGTCTGAAATCTATCCAACCCAATTAATTGCCTGAGTCTAATCTCCCACTAATCCCTTTATTTTGTCACCAAGATTGTAAAAGAACTACTTCCAGACTTCAGGGATAAGTATTTTGGTCCATGAAAAGGTCCCATTTTGGCTAGAGCCTGGTCTTTGTTGGGCTAAAAGGGAATGGCTAGACCAACTAGGCCATTATGATGAAAGTCTTGTTCTGACTACAAGTTACTGTTCATGCTCAAACCATGGAGCTACATAGAATAGAAGACTTGTATTCTTACACCATGCTGAAATTGTAAAATGAGAACTTACATTAAATTCTTCTCGAATAAGGAAAAATGTTACCTACAATACATGTAAATGTAGTTGTGTAAGGGGCAGGGGGTGTGTATCTGATAGAGTTCAATTCAAGTACCTGTACTTACATGTACATGTAGTTTCTGTTGCTCTCCTACAGTATACGTATAATGTCGGCACTATGTAATTGAATTAAAGGTTAGTAGTGACATTATTGGGAACACTTGAAAATGCCTCAAGAATCAAATGAGTTGAAATTATATACCAACTATACACCAGCTGGAGTGGATCTCTCACCTAGGAGGATTTGTCTCTAATTTGTTTACTTAAGGAGAATCAAGTATGAACATACAAGTATTTTAATTTTATCGGGCACGATAAAAATAGGCCCCATAGAGAGCCACACAGCAGGTTTCCCTACTACAAGGGATATTGACATTATTTATTTTAGAATGAGTTAATGTTTGACTATGAGATTTTCACAGGAGAATCCTTGTATACATAGTTTACTTGATTCTAGAGTAGTTTCAGCCCAAGTTGAGGACTATCCCCAATCATGTCATTTACCTGTAAGTTACATGTATGTCATGATTGAAGTTCCATCTCTTTTCATTACAGATACATTATGTTAGCCATTGAGTTTGTGTTCTGCTGTTATGCATGTCCTTGCACTTAACTTGTCTTTTGCAGATAACTTTTCTTGGCTTGTGAATTAAGAAAAGTAAATTTTCATTTTCTGTAATGATATTGAAATCCGTTGTAGAGAAATTGTGAGTTAGAATTTAGAAAATATGTTTACATGTGTGTTGAGATAATCAAATGTACCAGAGCCCTATTTAAAGCCCAAGTATAGTTTTGGTCAAACAGACAATGTTTTCTTCAATCTTTCAGTCTCAAGCATTCTTAAAATTGTTTATAACGACTTTTTGTGATTTTCTAATATCAGGGAAGTGAGGGAACAGATATTTATTTCCTTTGGCCTAAAAGTCCCCCCCCCCAACTTTTCTATTTTTTTTTCTTCTAATTTCTCAAATGTTGAAACATTTCAGAGTGTGTGATTTTCTGATCAGATATAGATGATATGGGTATATGATTTTAAAAAATGCAGGAGAAAATTTTTAAGTTTTCACCATTCTTTGAAACAACTGATAAGTGAATGGGAATTTTCAGTCAATAAACATTTCAATACTGGTATATCTGTATGACCAGCATAGGCCTACACAGAAAACCTATCCAGTCTCACCACATCAGTGTTTGTGTACATGTACATGTACATTTCCAGCCCCTGCTATTAGTCTGAAAAGCACACACACGGCATGCATTTTAAAGTGATAGGCTAACATTGTGGAGCTTCAATTTAAAAAATTGTCAAACTTTGATATCTGAGTTACATAGTGGTGTTCAAATGGACAAATAAACACCCTAGAATACAAAAGTTTGGAAAGTTACACTGCCAATGGCAAGTTATACATGAATAAACAATAAAACTCGGGGCGAGTTTTATTAACCTAGGTGTACACACAGTAAGTCTATGGGAGGAAATGGGCAAGTGAATCTGGTCAACTTATGATTTTCACTTTTTTAAAGCACTTAATAATCATTTTGAAATACAATTTTTTCAGGGCTTCATTTTTTAGACCTCATCAAAGACACTGGTACATGTAGCATGGGGAATCATGCGGCTCAGATTTTTTTTAACTGTGGTAAATGTTAGCCAATACCTTTAATTCAAAGAAATCCTAGATATTTACTTTACTCCCTGGATCTGGTGCAAACAATACCACTAATGGTCCGCCAAGCTTTCACTTCTTTTAAATTCTTTCTTTTTGGTTTGGCTCCTTGGTCAGTATGGTCACTCAAGGAGACCAGCTACTGACCAGTGGAATTTGGAGTGTTCGCCTTTTCACGTTTGTCGTTGAACAACATTCTCGGGGAATGATTTGCACGACAATAGTCGCTCTGACTCGTTGTTGTGAAACTTTTTAGGGGGAAAGGTAGAAATGTCCTAGATCCGTAGAAATAATAAGGCAATAAAATAAGCAGAGTTGAGAGAGAAACAGCAATGTTTACATCATAAGTTCAGATTCTTATTGTTATAGAAACAAGTGCCTTATCCAGGGCACTTGGCTTTTTGCCCTGTGGGCCAGTGAAAATCATTAATGGGGCAAGCAGGCTTTGATTGTGCTCACTCGTGTGGGCAAGTGGCTGAAAAAGTTTGATAACATGAAATCAAATAAAACAAATTGAAGATAAATCCTTGAAAAAGATATATTTTTTGAAGATTTTATGAAAAAGAAATGAGAGAACTTTTACCCAATCGGTTGACCAGCCTTCTGTCACACTGCACTGGCTTAGGTACCCCATGCATCACAATATACATGTAGGTGTGATTTGTGCCGTTATGAAAATGGGAAATAAAAGAGAGGAATAAGGCAATTTGTTCTTATTCAAGGGCTACAAATTTAATGAATGTTAAGAAAAAAATACATGTTTTCAACTTCATTTTCATTTTTTTTTAAACTGGGTGACATTTTTTGACTGTAAATGTACTTTTCCATTTCTACATCACCTATGTTTGTTTAGCAAGTATAAATACATGTAAATATCCACTATGATATAAATGTGTTGAATGGTACACCAAAATAAAAACTAGTCTTGACTAGAATGAATGGCTTACCATATTTCGATATACATGTATCTCCACCTCCTTTGTGTAATTATCATGACTCAAGCAAACCAAAAAGGGCACTCTTCCCTCAAGAAAAAATGTTTGTTGTTTGTTCTCTGAATAAACAACTACTTTCAATGTGTGGGACTACAGCAAGCCACAATTCATTCACAAAAGCTTGTGTCCTAGCAAAGCATGCTTATTCTCTTTCTTTCTCTTCTTGTATAGTGTACACAATTCATTTGTCACTTGTACAGTAGATGTATGGCAAACATGGTGTTCCCTTTATTTTCTTCAACGTTGAGTATTACACGCAATAAATGTTTGGCAAGAGTTCTCCCGTGCAAACATTAATATTGTGCCCGTGGAACAATGATAAGTGTGAGTAGCATGTGGATGAATAAGGGCTATATGAATCCCTCTCAGTTTACATTGTGGTAGAAAAGAAGTAACGGGGTATGAAAAGAAAGAATTCATGATGAGTAGCAAGAAAAAATTAATGAGAATGCAAAATAAAACATATATGTTTTTCAAATTTATGGATTTTTCTTCTCCAGATCTAGTAATGCGCAGACTTTAGTCCTCAATTTGGGATTCAGTTCTCCCAGGATATACCACACTGATTGATATTTCTGCTGTGAAAATTTCATAATCAAACATTTCCTCTTTGTTGCAAAATTATTATCAGGAAATGCTGTGATGGTGAAATTTGTTGTGTACCTTTTTATGGGATCAATTTCTGTCAGGGCCAGAGATTAATTCAATACTGTTAAATTAATGCTTGTTTCTCTTCAAGTAAACAAATTAAGGACAAATCTTTCCAGGCTGAATTTACACTCTATCTTGCATGAATTAGTTGTTGCAATGTTTGGCAAAATTGGCCGAACGTCGTCGGGAGGGGGGGGGGGAGGCTGGGGGTTCCCGTGTGCAACCCTTTCAGATTTGAAACTGAAAGCTTCCAAACATCAGACACACAAGATAAAACATCCACACATTACCCATTCATTATTCACAGATGTGTCACAAACAGCAACAAAATGTTGACCACAAATCTTGAAAAGTATGTGATGATGTCATGAAATGTTTTCAGTGTTTGTTTTTTTCATAGCAAGCAAAAAGGCAACAATACTTGTTTGGTAAGACTAAAATGTCATGTGGAATCTTTCAATAAAGAATAAGGGAAGTTTGCTTTCAAGAGCTGCTTCATTTGGCTACTACCTATCCATTATCTACTTGTGTGTGCCCTATTCTGTCTTCTTTGGTAAATGTTATTTGTAAATTTCTGAGTACTTTTCAAAGCAAAAACTAACAAACAAACAAACAAACAAACAAGTAAACAAAACATGCTGAAAAGCCCATGATTGTGTTTCAACAATGTAAACTGTAACACTATTTACTGCAAAGCATCTTTTGGCTTACAGTAATTTATAATAATAACACACAGCCTTCAATTTCACAATCTGTCAATTTCTGGAAGAGCCAAAGAGGGAGGGTGTAGGAACCAAGTCGCATAAAGACTGTAGAGTACTTGTATTGATTTACACTAATGTTTTACAATACAAAAGTCACAAATTTTAAATACCCCCACCCCTCTTTTTTTGCCTGACTTAAAAATGTGGTACATGTAACAATTTATTTAATGTTTTCCACTTTAATTCTGTGACTTTTGTTTTCTGTTTTCTGTGATAGAAGTGATTGTTACAGGAGTCTGGTGTTCTAGGCTAGCTATCACAATCTAAAATTGCTTCCCGGGGTTTAGAGGGTGTAAGGGTTCAAGTTTGTGATCCCATTTCGGGAGAGAAAACGCAGATACCTGCAATAAATCATGTCAATATTTAGACTTACATAAGTGTGGGCAAGTTGGGGGATGGGGTGGAGATGTGTACAAGGGAATTGAAGTAAAAGTCTGTATGTATGTGAAACATTTGTGTATACCATGGACAATATTGATTTTTTTTTAAAACTTAGTTGACCTATTTTAAAAGCAAGATTTAAGTTGTGGATACCAGCTAAAATATGTGGTAAGAAGGAAAATTTTAGTTCCATTTTTTAAATAATTGTTTAAATTTTTTAATTTTACATGAATGATACTGTTTAGGAGTTGTGCTCTCCCTTTTCTGAATTTCTGTGTTTTGAGATTGTTTACTTTATATGCTACATTTAATTTTTTTCAAATAATTGTTTGTATTCCTTTATTGTTGTTATAATATGTATTTAGTCTTTTTTAATATTATGTTTATCATTATTATCTTGGATAATGACCCAATTAAACCTAAGAAATCTACAAATAAGCTGTCAACAAGTTGGTATGTACATCTGATTAGTTTTATGTTAAATATTAACCTTCATGAACATGTGGTGACACAAATTGGAGCTGAGAAATGTACGAGTAACCATTTGAACATGTGAGATTTGCATCTGGTTTGATTTCTGCATTTCATTTTAGAATGTTTTTATGCCTCCGCAACGAAGTTGCCGGAGGCATTATGTTTTCGGGTTGTCCGTCCGTGCGTCCGTCCGTCCTCCGTACGTTCCGTCTGTCTGTCCATCTCGTTACCGTGCATCTCGTTTTACGCGATAACTTAAGAACCGCTGATCGGATTTTCATGTAACTGGGATCAAGTATACTATGGGGTCAACAAATAGAACTGATTAGATTTTGGGTGCTGAAAGGTCAAAGGTGAAAAGGTCCACCGGGCTAAAATATGTCTGATTTGGGCTGTTACCGCGATAGACTTGTGAACGCCGGTAGATTTTCGGATGTAACTTGAGTCTGAAGTATGTATTATTGAGCAACAATGAAATCTGATTAGATTATGGGGTTGAAAGGTCAAAGGTCAACAGGTCACCGGCCTAAAAATATGTCTGACGTAGGGTCGTTACCGTGATAACTTTGAATGTAAAAGTTGGATTTGATTAACTGGTTGAAGTATGTCATTATGACGCAAGCAATTGAACTGAATAAGATTTTGGAGGTCAAAGGTCCAAAGGTCACCAGTGCTAAAATATGTCTGGATTTTGGGCTCGGTTACTGCGATAAACTTGTGGAACGCAGTCGGATTTTTGATGTAAGCTTGGGTCGTTAAGTAAATGTAATTATGGAACAGACAATGAACTGATAGATTTTGGGGGTTTGAAAGGTCATAAGGTCACCTGCCAGGCTAAAAATATGTCTGACGTGGCTACGTTACCCTAAACTTGTTGAAATGGCAAAGTTGGAATTGAATGTAACTTGGGTGTGAAGTATGGTATTAGTATGCACCATGAACTGAATAGATTTTAGAGCTTCAAGAGTCAAAGGTCCGAGGGGTGATAGATGTCTGATTTCGGCTTCGTTACCACGATAACTAAGAAAAGGCAATGTGGATTGAGATGTATAACTTGGGTGAAGTAGTGGTATTATAACGGGTAACTAATGAAAGCAACAGATTTCAGGGGTCTAAAAGGTCAAAGGTCCAAGTCACAAGGCTCTCAACTTTAGTGTCTTTAAAGTTTACCACAATAACATAAGAACGGCTTATTGGAATATTGAATGCGTACTTGGGTAGAAGTAAGTGTTATAAGTGTACCATATGGAACTGAATCATAGTTTGGGGGTTTAAGGGTCCAAAGGTCAAAGGTCAACCGAGACCCATACTGATATCTTACGCACGTAATAAGCTTGAGAAACGGCCTTATCCGGAAATATTGATGTAAATTTGGGGGATAAAGGATGTTTATGGGGCATAGATGAGATTTCAGAGTTGAACGATCAAAGGTTACGATGCCCCGTACATTCAAAGTTTGGAATTGGACGGGGGTGCGGAGGCATACCCCATCGGCTGCGCGCAGCCGAATTGCTCTAGTTTATTAATATCCTGGAAAGTCATTAGTATTATTACCAATAGAATAACATCTATTATTTATTATATAAGTTTAGATAATTTTGCATTTCTCATACTATGCTTTTCTGGATATAATTTGTCCACATGTTGCTATGTCATGATTGCTTTATTAGGCATTTCAGCGAAATGCGAACTACATGTAAAGTACGAATTAGAAGAAATAGGCCCTACATTTTCTATAGCTCTGTGTAGGGCTACATGCAGTCACAGTACTTTGCCTACATTGCCTACAAAGGCCTTTCATATTTCTCATATCACAGTTTCAAATCTCTACACACATGACAAGCTGGCATTTTGTGTATTGTCAATGAGTGAGCATCGCAACTCATCGGCATTGTAGTAATTAGTCTATGTCAAAGACACTTACACCAAATTTCAATAATTTAGATAACCTGAAACACTTTGAAAATACCTGTAACTGGATTATTTTAATACATCTATGGCTTAAATTGTTCATTGCTAATCAATTTTAGTGTGTTTTGATACAAACTTGTTTCTTTGCCTATTTTATTATAAATTTCTCGGGACATTCAAATGAAACAACTTTTGAATGAGACTACACTGTAGCATGTTATTCAGTCAGACATATTAAATATTGTATCTGTTTTGAAATTGTTACTGGCAACTATTACATGGTATTTTGTACTGATAAGGATCTATAGGTGTCAATTGTGTGTACACTTGCCAAACAGGAATTATAATTTCTATCAATTGATCATATCATTTGTAATATTTAGGAAAATTTGTACCCAGTAAACGCTTTACGGATCATTTGGTGTGAATTATGTCTAGCTGAAGAACAGTTGTCATGTTGATTTGCATGATTGAAAATGGATCCTTACAAATATGATCTGCATGTACCTTATGTGTATGTGTAGATCAAAGGTCAAAGGTCAGAAGTATGTACAGTATCTCCGCTTGTGTAGCATCATACTGACTTTCTATTTCCGTAATCATAATGTTGTGAGCCTGTTAATACACGCAATTTATAAGATCAGATGTGAGCAGGAAATCGTATGATTGGGGATAAAAATATTCTAGAATGAAGTACACTGTTCACAGTTTGTACTGTGAAATTTTTGAGGTCAAAATTTGAATCTTTTTTAGACAAATTTTTACCATCAGAATTCTCCATGATATTCAAATTTTTGTGCAGCTTTCCCTGGGTTCAATTTATATCAGGGTTATAATTTAATTCAGTATTGATATATTATGCTCATTTTTCAAGTAATCACATTTAAAAAAAATGCTTCCAGCTAGACATACAATCCTATTTATGTGTAGACCCATTTGGTTCTTGAGACATTTTCAAATTTTCCCAATCATGTCATTGCCCCTTAATGCAATATATTTAGCTCACATTTGAAATAACGAGAACCTACATGTACAGTATTTACTAGAAGAATGTTGCCAATATGTGTTAATTAGTAAATTACATTACCCTTTTCACTCCTTATCTATCTACACATTTGTAAATTCAGTAGGTGTCAGAAGGGGCCCAAAATATTGGATCTGCTTGCATGTAAAAATTTTGCTATGTCCTTGCACCAAATAGAGGAAAAAATCAGAGTTTCATGAAAGTATGAGATTTTATTTTGATTTATAGGTAAAATTTAGCAATATATGTCCAGATTGGCATATTGGCAATGCATTGCTAGATGGGCATAATGAAGTGTACACACCATCTACTTTTATGCAGCAACATTTAATAAATTTTGGCTAAATCTAATCTAAATGTCTGCCTAGTGAAAATTTAATTTATCAATTGGTTTAGTGCACGTACATAATGACATTTTGCTCAAATGTACATAATTTCCAAGTTTAGATCTGTAGAATTTTTTTTTTTCCTTTCTAGGAGAGGCACATGTATTGGTGTGTACCGATATCATGGCCAAGTCCATTTGGCATTATGGAAATGGCTGCTAATGTACACTTGGCCACTGGAGCAAAAAAAAAAACATATATATTGTAATATTTCAGTGATTATTGAATTACTCAGATTTGGACAGAGTCAACTGAAGAGTTGTACCATTATCAGTATCCTAACGTAATGGAATCTCTGCAAACAAAATGGTAAAGTGGTAAGTGACAAAGTCACACAAACAAATCCGGAGCCAAAACATTAGTTTTGAGAGTTTCAAAAATCAAGAGCCCAGGACATTGCCTTTACCATTCCATGCCTCTTGACATGCATACTCAGAATTTGTTTTTTGTTACTAATGACCAAAATAATATTGATCATCATGATCTTGAGAGCAAGTAACAAAATCAATGATCTACATATAGGCTACATACATGCAGGGGAGTGTTCTTCAGCAAAGAACAAGAATTTGGAGTACTTTGTTGACTAATATGTATGTTCCTTTTCTGTGAAGCACTTATTGATGAAGTCACTTTTTTTCCTTCCATTTCAAATGATCGCATTGTAATAAGGAAGACAGTAATGTCACTTCCATCCCTCAAACATTTGAACATACATATATTGTTTGTGCCCCCCCCCCCTTATTTGGATATTTCTCAGAGTTGTTCCCCACCCAGGGGTGTCACTAGAACTTTGTCAATCGGGGGGGGGTGTACCAAGCAGAATTCCTTTGTGTACCAACGGGTGACAAATCAACAAACAAACAAAAAAATCCTCCGTTATTTTACACTGTACCCTACAGAATCTTGACTGACCCTCTAACTTCCCAACCAATAGTAGTCTGGCTTCCAGATGCAAGAACTTACCCTATTTCCTAGAGAAATTAGGCCTACTATCATCAGTTACATTAACTGTCTTGAACTAAGACTAGTTTTCTGAGGTACATTTGTGTCGCGGGCATGTGCGGGTGCTAGTCAAAGGGTTTGGAACCGAGACTTGACCAATAGGGGAAGGGGTGTGTTTACCCCCACACACCCTCACCCCTGTCCCACCCCCACCCTTCTACTGCCACCAAGACCAAACAATGGTTACACCCTAGTCCACCCAGGTCTGGCTCCATTTCGATAAATACCACTTGAGACAGAGGGTACTTCAAGCGTCTCCCCGTGTGGCAATTTTGGAAAGCTTGACAAACAAAAGTTTGCTGAGGAGTAGAGTCATGTCATGTGATGGAGCAACATGTTCCTAGAACAAAACATTTTATAATAAATGAGACACTGATCCCTATTAGGTCATTTAGACTAATTTAATTCTGTTATTAAGAACATCATTTAGTAGGATTAGTGATGATAATGTAGACAGATGATTTAGAATGAATGAAAAGGTTTTTGGAGATTTGCATGACACCATATGAGCTTAAATCCAACCATTGAGAAAAAGTCAGATCATTTCAAGCAGAATGAGGTTGATGATCTGCAAAAAAACTGGGTCAAATTGTCTTGAGAATCAGTGATCTAAAAACGGCCAATAATACGACATTAGTGAACTGTAGGCAGTATTTTGTATGGCTAGAGGATGGAAATGGTG